>JAODAL010003228.1:0-178012 GCA_025379985.1 Phyllomedusa bahiana
CCTTTTAAATTGGGGTCATGCAGGTTTGGGGCTTATGCTGTGGCCCAGGACAGGTATAATCAATGTCCAGTGAAACTAAAATGGTGGTTGAAAGACTCCTTTTTCCGGCACTTTTTAATCTGGGGTCATGCAGGTTTGGGGCTCATGCAGCATTCCAGGACAGGGATATTCAATGTCCAGTTCAAGTAAAATGATGGTTCAAATCATACTGCCTTCTGGCACTTTTTAATTTGTGGGTCATGCAGGTTTAAGGGTCATGCTGTGGTGCAAGACAGGGATAGTGAATGGTGTGTGATTTTTTTTCTGTGGCTTTTATAACCTAAGTGTGTTGCCTAAGATGTAGCATGTATCCATTTGACTGTTGTGGATGTTAATTCCAGCTTCTCCAGCCCTGTTTGGGTGTAAGAATGAAGGTGTTGTTGCTCTCCCATAGACTTTAATGGTCATCGATCATAATCTACTATCGACTATCGACTATCTTGTCGATGATGGTCGACTATCAACCATCGACCGATGTCGATGGCCAACGTAATCGCTCAACACTAATTATCAGAAATCTTTTTATTGGTGAAATGTCATATTAACATGCAGTAACTTAAAGAGTTCTTCTCCACTCCTAAATTTAAGGTTAGGATATAAGATTGAGCCAGTTGCAGAGAACAACGATGTAGTTATGCATAGGCAGCCTTCTCTATTGTCTTCTATAGGAGTTCCAAATATTGTTGAGCAAGTGTGCTTGGTGCATTTAGAACTCCTATGGAAATTAATAGTCACGAGTGCATGACAAATTTCCGCATGTGTGACCATTTCTTTGTGGCTGGCTTATTTCCACAGCCTAGCCAGTAAATTAGGAGATGGGAAAAACCTTTCAAACATGACTTTAACTCATTACTTTTCTTAAGAGTGAAACATGTTTGGTTTCTTTTAAAGAGGTTTTCTCACTGCAAATATTAGTTTTCAACATAAAAGGGACAGTTGAATAAAGACTTTTTCTAAATACATTGGTCAATAGATTTTGCTTTAGTCATGAGATAAGAGACATTTTATGTACTCTGAGTGTACATGGGTTTCTATGGTTACATAGTTCCCTGATCATAACTCTGTTTTCTGAATAGAGCAGAGAGCTTAGAGCAGAGAGTGACGTCACCAGAAACTAATTATCTCTAACAAGACTACAAGACTGTTTTCAGTCCTCACAGCACATGTACCTTGTGTTTACTGAAAAGATAACATTGTCAGTGTATCAACTCAGCTATTTACAGATGCTAGATATTTTAATCACTGCTATAGAACCACCCACAGCCTGAGGAGACAGAGTATGAATAAAATCGGTTGTGACTCAGTAGAACAGCCTAGTGAGAAAACCCCTTTAATGACAAAAGTGTACTCTAAAAATGAATGCAGTAAAATGCTGTATTTTAAAAGAAAGATATAGATGATGACCATTTAATTAATCTATTATTTTAGCTCATCTTTTTTAATTCTAACAGATCCAAATGCATGTTGTTTAAAAGTATGCAAACACAAACGTATATCATTGAATACATCGGCAATTGACATATGTTATGTAAAAATGCTTTATTATTATTATAACTTTTTACTGGTTTTTAATCAATAGCTATATACAACCAAGTCCACAATGTGGAGATCAGAGCCTTTATTGTTAGGGAAGTAGCTCTGACTTGGCAATGATACATAAAGATGTAACAAAGATAAAATTTACAGCTAGCTCACCACGATGTCGCTGCACAGAAAATTATCTCAGCTCTCAGCTTTTAAGTGCTTTTCAACAGATTTTGTTGTGATTTAAAGAGAACCTGTCACATAGGTTATGCCCCCCTTACTGAGGACATCATAAGCTAGTGACAGCAATGCTGTTTCCAGTGCTGTGTCCCTTATTCTGTAAATTGCAGCAGTTTCAGAGCATTTAATTCTTAAATCTGGCAGTTTGCAGCCAGAAAAGAGTCCAGCTTATTCATGAGCAGGTGTTAACCCCGCCCACCCAAGGCTAGCCCTGCCCATCTGACAGTTATTCACTTATGTCTGCCTATTCAAAGTAATCGGTTCATCAGCTGTGAAATAGTGCTGAAATTTATATTTTGATTGGGGGACTTTTTCCTCATTAGTTTGGATTCCGTCTTATTAAATACCAGTTTGTGATTATGAGTTTCTACGCCTCTTATGTGTAGGGTCTATGAAGTAGCTGGTTAACTCTAAAAAAAAGTAGCATTTCTATACCATCAATAAAAAGATATCCAGCCATAGGCGAGAATGATGTTAACTAAAGGGACACGTGTTTGGAATACATCTTTTCCATAGAAGTCCATTTATTTTTACAATATACTCATGTAGCAAAGTTTAATTGACAGTGAAATCATGACTTTCTGTGCAATGTGTTCTTAGATTGTAACAAAAGTCAGAGAGAAAGTTGAGAGCTTTTTGTGCTGTGATATCATGATGTGTTATCTGGCCAGTTTATCTTTGCTACATTTGTATCTAGATATTTATTTTTGTTATGGAGTATATATGCCTGACAAAGAAATGTGTGAAGAGATCCATACTTGTCATTTCATTGGCTTTAAGTTTGCACAAAACAGGTGTATCTAAAGCCAACCAGGCAGTAAGAAAAGATTAATGTAATGTAGTGCACTGCCTACTTAAGCAGAAAGCTTAAGATCCCTGCTTAGAAGAAAAGCACGCTTTGCACTTTTAATTCAGAAATGTCCTCAAATGTCGCTTTTGTGGAATGCTTAGTGGCTGGAACAAATGCCCATATGTTTGATTTGACTGTGTCAGAAGCCCACAGATAATTCCTACATACAGTTGAAACCAGAAGTTTAGACCAAAGCATGTTGTCACGATACGCAGTAGTGTATCCACTGGACCACCGTAAGCGATGGTGTTAGCCACCCCAGGGAGCGGAATCTAAGAAGGGCCCAGTTCAGAACAGAGCCCACCGCAAAGCGGGAAGGACTTGCTGCGGCGGGAGTCTACCAGGTCACTACCCCTGACGTGACTTGCTTGCGGAGGCAACCGAGGTGTAGCGTGGTACAGAATCGTCAGGCAGGCTCGTAGTCGGGGACAGGCGGTAAGGTCAGGACAGGCAGCAATGGTTCGTGGTCGAGGGACGGAGGCAGAAGGTATGGTACACGGTAATCAGAACAGACTCAATAGGCAATGGCACTAAAGATCCAGCGGGGAGTGAGCGGAAGTGACCAGGTAATATAGAGGCAGCGCCCGGTAATAGCCAGGATGAACCTGACAGACAGGAGCGTGGCCAGGTGAGTTGAACTTTGCAGGGGAGCGAGTGCGCCCGCGGCCTGATACACGGACCGCGGCACCACTTGCTCCTGAAGCTGGGGGGACGCCAGAAGCACGAGCGCTTGTGACACACGTTCATCTCTGAGACACAGAACCCGTCTCCTTCCTGAGCGGTATGATGGCTGGATATTCCCATCTTGTTTGTACTTGCATTTAATTGCTTGTACAGATGAATGAGGCACCTTCAGGTATCTGGAAATTGCACACAAGGATGATTCAGGCATGTGCATGTCCACAATTCTCTTCCTGATATCTTGGCTGATTTCTTTAGACTTTCCCATGATATTACACACACAGAAGCAGTGTGTTTCTGGTGTACATTTAAAATACATCAACAGGTGTATCTCTAATTAACTCAGATGTTGCCAATAAACAGAGCTAAATCAGAGCTAAATCAGAAGACATGACAACATCATATGGGCTGTTCCAAATTGTTTAAAGGTATAGTAATCCAAATGTAAGTAAACTTTTGACCTAAACCGGGTAAGGTTGATTCTGATTTCATGTCAGATAGTGAGAAAAACCTGCATATGTGTCTTTTTATATAGTGTATGTAAACTTTTGGTTTCAACTGAACCAGAAACCTTTAACTAACACAGTTCTTTATTTTTTTCATATTATGTAACCTATTTCTAATGTAACTACAATGAAGTTATTCCTGTGTGTCGATTTGAAGCTGCTGTTTTCTCATATTTTTCATCTTCTTGCATTTTTAGATAGACAGACAGACAGATAGATAGATAGATAGATAGATAGATAGATAGATAGATAGATAGATAGATAGATGGAAATGATTATTGGTACCAACCTGTAAAGAAAGAGAATCCCACAGTGGTCACTGAAATAACCTAAAATCCTACAGCAGACATGTGATGTAAATTACAGGATACACCTCCGTTTAACATTTCTCTATGGTCAAATTATTTTTTATCTTTTCGAGAGGCATCGTTATTTTTTAAGATAAACAATAGTCAGCTTATATCTTGAGATGTAGTCAGACACAGTGCAGGGAAGAGGCATCCTGCTGAAGGTGCAGAAATCCATTAGTGGAAACAAAGATT
Organism: Phyllomedusa bahiana; assembly: GCA_025379985.1. NCBI lineage: Eukaryota > Metazoa > Chordata > Amphibia > Anura > Hylidae > Phyllomedusa > Phyllomedusa bahiana. Next base: position 4,383 of record JAODAL010003228.1, read on the forward strand.
TCTTTCAGCACTCGCCCATCATGATCAAAGATGCACAGGAAAAACATGATGTAAAAACATAAAAACAAGAACTCACACATATGAGTGCACATGGATATATGTAAACTCATAAGTGTTAGTCCTTTTTTTGTTGTTTTTACATGATGGTAATTGTTTTTACACAATTCAAATGGAACGTCTGATTTTAATTAGTTGATTTTCTGTAAATATATTTTTATTTTTGTCAGTTTCAAGTTATTCCAGTGACCAATGTGGGTTTTATGTTATTTAACATAAGGGTTTCAACAATTGTGGAATATATATCTATATTTATAGATATATCTTTATATCACAAGGCATTATGGGAAAGGAGCTGGAAAGCTTACTGCGCCCTCTATAGGTTGTAACAAATCCTCAATTTACTTCTGATTCACTGAATCTTTGAGAAGCAAAAGGGAATAATTGTCAAGCCATGACAATTGATGAGCAATATTGGCTTGACAATTATTCCCTTTTGGGCTTCTCAAAGATTCAGTGAATCAGAAGTAAATTGAGGATTTGTACAACCTATAGAGGCGCAGTGAGCTTTCCAGCTCCTTTAAATGTATTTTTCCCAAAGCTATTATATAAAAATCTGTATTGGACCTATTATCCTGAGCGGATGTCCAGCCCGCAATGTGTCAGTATAACCAAAAGTCAGGATAAACACAAATGTGGATTATGCAAAGATTTTTACTGTATGATATCTTCATATATTTGAAACATCGACAAAAATTTTCTGTAGCCACATTGCAAGGGCTATGAATACAACAAAGAGCCCAATACCGTATAAAGAGATAACGCCAACCCTAATAACAATCCCGGGTAACGAAAACTTCTGATTTCCTTGGGTGGTAATGTGGCAAACTCACGGTATGCGCTCAGTATGGAAAATGCTTCTCAGCAGAGCTGCTAGTCCTCCTTCTGGATCCTCCGATTCTTCAGGAACTACACTCGCACTCTCAGCTAACGGGAATGGAAAGGCTCCTGCGCCTGCCGGACGTTTCGGGACCTCCCCCTTGTCAAGCTCGCTCCTCAATAGGTACGGCGGGACTAAATACCTATCGTCTCGCTCGCATTAACCCTTATACGCCTGATTATAATTAATCCCTTTCTTTTACCTGGTATATACTACTATGTGTCTATAACTAGGATAAGCTATGGCTAATGTGCTATATATCCTATTGCAACTAATCCTGTAGAAAGGTTTAACATAGAAATTATCTCATTATAAAAAAAGCGCTCCATCTACACTCTTCAAGACAAAGTATACACATGGGCAAAAGAGCGCAAAAATTATAAAACAAACTGGGCAAGACGTAAGCAAAACGATAACACTTCTACAGAAGCGGAATCATCTGAAGGGAATCGCATGACACTAGACCAAGAAAAGAACCAACCTTTTTTAAAGGAGAAGAAATAGATGGACAGCGCCAACAGCGAAACATCAGAAGAATCTTTAGGCACCAGAAAATACGCAACGAAGAAAGCCGCAACAAATAAAAAGTAAATAAGTTGGTGGTGAATATATCATCAAAAAAATTGTCCAAGGATGCTGAACAAACTTTGAATAAAGGACTAACTTTGTCCCTAAGAAGAATAAGGGGCATATTCGATTTTGAAAAGGACTTTTATCATTTCTGTAGGAAAATAAAATTGCGCATGCTGTTCGGAGATAGAGAGGGTAACTGCTGGGAGAACTAATAAATTATATAAAAAGAGTACATATGATCCTACTATCAGCAGTCCCACCCTCGATATCTTTGAACAGCTAGTCAAAAAAGAAATTAAAGAGAAGTGGGAAATATTGCCAAATAGGATCAAGAGATCCCAAAACCTTACGAGAGACCAACGCACAGCCCTTAATGAATTGCAAAAAGATGACCAAATTATCATAAGACCTGCTGATAAGGGAGGTGCAGTGGTCGTTCTCGATAAGGATGCCTATCTTAGTGAAGCTAAAAAACAACTCAAGATCAGATTGTATCCCAAACTGGTTCAGACAGATCCCAAACTTTAAAAATTAAAAATATGATTGATCAGTGTTAAAGGAAGCAGAGGAATTAGGAGTAATAGTTTAATGCCACCAATAGACTTCTAACAGTAGATTATCCTCGAGCCCCCATTTGTACCTAGTGCCCAAAATTCTTTAAAAGTTTGCAGGACCCTCCGGGACGACCAATCGTCTCGGGATTGGGTCTGTTTTTCAGCCATTGCCACCTATATCGATGAATTTTTACAGCCTATAGTGAGAAATTTACCCAGATGCCTTAAAGATACTAACGAATTTCTTAGACAGGTACAACAGATCGAAGTGACTGAAGACACCATACTGTGCACCCTGGACATCAAAAGCTTGTACACAAATGTCCCTACACAAGAGGGCATAGAGCTAATTAGAGAACATCTGAAAAATAATCATAATTTTAAACCAATCGGAAGATAGAATTTGATGGCCTTGCTTGAAATTCTACTGTATCATAATTATTTCCTTTTTTGGTAGGGAGTTTTATATACAGAAACAAGTACATCGATGGTCTCCGTTGCCCCATTTTTTGCAAAACATATATGTTGAACATGTAGAAAGTCAACATATCATCCACGAACCGTTTGCCCAAATACATCGGCCTTTGGGTCAAGATACGTGGACGATATTTTTGTTGTGTGGCAAGGAAGCATGGAACAATTAACACAATTTATGTCTTCCATTAATAAAATCCATCCACTATTAGAATTTACCCTAACTAATAGTAAGTCACATATAAGTTTCTAGACGTAACAGTCTATAAAGATAATGGAAAATTAGAAGCCACTTTATACAAAAAGGAAATGGATAGAAACAATATGTTGCACTACGATAGCTTTCATGCTCCGAGTGTAACTAATGCAATTCCAAAAAGGGACAATTCATGAGGTTAAGGCGCATCTGCAGCAAGATAGGAATACCATAAAAATAAACAGCAAATGAAGACAACTTTGTTGATAGGGGGTACCCAGAAAGGAATTTAATAAAAATAGCCAATGAAAAGTATCAAAGAAAACAAGAGAGGGAAACTTCTATGAGCAAATTTAGAAAAAACAAATTTAAAAACAGTTAATGTTTCTATCAGTATATGATGACCATGCCAAATTAATTAGGAACACCATTAAAAAAAGTTGGGAAATATTACAAAGTGACCCCATTTTATGGAAGATATTTCAAAGATAAACCTTTATTTACATATCGTAAAGGCCAGACAATTAGAAATTTAGTAGTACATTCTGATCTAAGAGCTACTAGAACACGACAGGGAGTGTTATCTACCAAGAAGAGAGGGGACTTTTTCCCTTGCCTCAATTGCCAAAATTTTTTCTGCCATCATAAAAAAGGGGATACAATGTATCACCCTACTAAGGGATATCCCATACGCATTAGAGGTTATTACACCTGTAACACAACTAATGTAATATACATTGAAATGCCCATGTGGGAAAATTTAGTTGGACAAACTTTTAGGGAAGCACGAAAAAAGAATTAACGAACATAAGTCACATATTCGTTTATATCACACAAAAATCATACACAGGCATTCAAACTGACACAACAAAAAAACAAAAAAAAATACGGTGAGACAACCATCGCCAAACACTTTTTTGAATGTGGTCATAATGTAAGCGTCTTAGATGGCAGATTGTTGAACATATTGGGCCAAGCGAAAATATCAATATCACAAGACGCTTACTTCAGAGAAGGTATATTGGATTAATAGGGTGGAAGCGCTTAGCCCAATGGGACTAAATGAAGAGTGTAGATTGAGCCCCTTTTTATAATGAGATAAATTTTTATGTTAAACCTTTCCTACAGGATTAGTTGCAATAGGATATATAGCACATTAGCCATAGCATTCCTAGTTATAGACACATAGTAGTATATACCAGTAAAAAACAAGATTAATTATAATCAGGCGTTAAAAAGGGTTAATGCGAGCGAGAGACGATAGGTATTTAGTCCCGCCCTCCTATTGCAGGCGAGCTGACAAGGGGAGGTCCCCGAAACGTCCGCAGGCGCAGAGCCTACCATTCCTGTTAGCTGAGAGTGCAGTGTAGTTCCTGAAGAGGGTCGGAGGATTCAGAAGGAGGACTAGCGGCTCTGCTGAGAAGCATTTCCATACTGAGCACATACCGTGAGTTTGCCCACATTACCCCCCGAAGGAAATCAGAAGTGTTTCGTTCCAAGTGATTGTTATTAGGGGTTTGGCGTTATCTCTTTATCGGTATTGGGCTCTTTGTTGTATTCAGCCCTTGCAATGTGGCTACAGAAAATTTTGTCGATGTTTCAAATACATGAAGATCTCATACAGTAAAAATCTTTGCATAATCCACATTTGTGTTTATCCTGACTTTTGGTTATACTTTCCAGCTCCTTTCCCATAATGCCTTGTGATATGCAGATGCTTAGTAGTGGCTAAAAGGCAATCAAAACACTACACACCTTAACTGGTGCTCTCCATAAGGAGAGATGTTCCTCTTCTCATAGATATATCTTTGCAAGCATTCTAGGTGCACAAGAAGAGACTGTACAGAGTTCCTGACAGCTCAGGCCCTGTTAAGTAATGTTAATTTTCAAACTATATACAATTAAATAATATAATAATACAATAAAATGAATATAAAATGATATAATCTAAAAAAGCAACAAATAAATAATATATATTAATGTTAAATTATATATAATAAAATTAGTAATAATTTAAATAATTTAAAATAAAAAAACAATACAGCATTACCAAAAATCGTTAACAGTATTTTATGATTGAAACCCTTACAGAGGTAGGAAAAAAAAAGAAAAGCCATTAGAAGACCATGTCAGTGAATAGAAACTATGGTAGGGATCATTTCCTGGTGTGCCACAGGTCCCAGCGATTGCAAAATGTAGAATAAAGGCTGAGAGCAGCAAAATTTAATTTCAAGGCTGATCAATATCTGATTAAAATTTGTTTATTTAAGGCAGTAAAAATGAAAAATAAAGAAAAATCGTATGGAAAAAATGTTTCTAAAAAGTTTAGAAAGCATGCAAAATCCTGACCTTCCGACCCAATGACCTACATTTTGATAAACGAAAATTAAAGTACAATATATCGGTCTAAAATAAAGTATTTTTTAAGGTTTTTATTATTAAAAACAAAAAAATATAAAAATCTGAAATAAATTTTATTTTTAAACAAAATTAATTTTTAAAATAAAAATCACCATTGCATTGCACCAGTCTCTATAGAAAACAGAAGTAACAGTTAAGAAACAAACGTTGCATTCCCAAACTATTATTGACAGTAATAGATACTTATCTCTTGCAACAGTCTAACCTAAACTGACACGGGAGCTCGTGACACTAGAAGAAAACATTTTAAAAGTAATTGATGTTTAGGAGCTTCTTTTCTCTATAGAGTTTAAAGCAGTTCATTGAGTTTCTTTTCTAATGTAAATATTATGTTAAGAATTTTGTTCTGATTCTTATTGTTCTAATTTTTTATAATAAAAATTTTACAAAATACTTCTTTTTATACTTTTTTTATTGTAAATTTATTTTCAATCCAAAGTAGGCAATGATCAGCCTTTTTTCTAATATGGGAAAATCACACTTGATAGGTCTTGCTGAGACTTGTGGGGGCCAAATATCACTACCATAGTTTTATTCACGCATGTATTCAAAACTTCTATTTTTTTTTTATATTTGGGCTGCTGGGATTTCGTAATCAATGACAATCTACCTAACTAAAAAATACCTGATTGGAACGGGGGTTTGTATACATGCGTATTTGGTTTTTAATTTAATTTTATTTTTAAAATATTTAAATTTTTTATTATAAATTTTTTTATCCCTTTATAGGGGGTAATTTTTATTTTTTGGGAATAATCATTTTTAAAATTTCATTTTATATTTTTAAATTTTAAAATTTATTTTACATTATTTTTTTTTAAAAAAGTTGGATAATTATAAAAATTTAAAAGTCTATTAAGACTTTTTTTTTTGCCCTAGGACCTATCAGAGCTCCTCTTTTTTTTTTCAGAACACTATATGAAATAAAGGGGAGCTCGATTGGGTTTTTATGGGCGAAAGAAAGCCCTTTGACCTAAAGGTTTTCTACATGAAGCCCAAATTTTTTTATTATTTTAGTGGTATTATTTGAGAAATAATTTAAATTTTTTGCCCTAATGGCAATTCTTCAATTCAGCTACAACAAGTTTGGCCTCAGTCAGACCACTTGTACTTTCAGTGTTGCACCTATTTTTTGGCATTACACATTCATAAATGTGTCTAATCCTGTGAATCTGGTGTGACATGCTCCCATGTCTTTGGCGCATTTAAAGGTGTTGTATCTGCAGCAAAATGAACAGGGCGACAACCTTTTTTTTAGTTAAAGCATTCCAGAAACCTGGTGCAGCCCCATCCCTATATATTGCCCATACTCCTCAAAGTGACTAGCCCTGACTTTAACATCATTGAGTCTGTCTGGAATTATATGAATAGGCAGAAGGATTTGAGCAAGACATATCCACAGAAGTTTGGTGCTTAGCTCTCCAGGATGTTTGGAACAATCTCCCTGCAGAGTTGCTTCAGAAATTGTGTGCAAGTATATCTAGAATTGATACCATTTTGAAGGCAAAGGATATTCACACCAAATACTGGTTTGGATTTCTCATTTGTTTATTCATATTGTTATTTGATAAAAATAAACTGTTAACAATTCCGTTTTTAATAGCTTTATTATTTTACAGTGTTTTTTCCACACTTAGGAGAATTTTGTGTAATTATAAATTACAAAATTCAGAAAGTCCCTATTGCTAATGTTATCATTTGAGGCTGTTTGCAAAAAAAAAAAAAAAAAGAAACCTCTTGTCCTTCATAAAGCAAAGCTTCAAACTGCTGCATTAACACATGACTAAACAAGTTATACAGTCGTTAAAATGAAAAATGTGTCCTGTTCTTGGCTTCAGTCTCGGGGGTTTCAGGAAAGAAATGTGAAGATAAAGCTTCACACAACATAATTGTGTTAGGTTTCTTTTTCTTCCTGCTTAAACTTGAAAGCTTTGAAATATTTGTCAAAAAGAAAATTTTACCCAAATTTTAAGACAGGTACATTTATTTTCCTCATCCTTATTGGTTCGAAATCCAGAATATAAGCATATGATTTTTTTCTAGCTGTATATTCTGTAAATTATCCTTTTATCTGCCACATGGATCTATAATTAGATGGGCACTGTGCAGTTTGCCTCTCCTGTAGGATAATTTATTTGCTATATGTTTATCAAGTAGCTTTGCTTGGAAGCATTTGCTTATATTGCCTAGCCAAGGACTTGGAACGTGTAATTAAACTGTGAGCAAAATACAGAAACATTTCATCTAAGCTTATAGTACACAACATGTTAGCAAATGTGACATAATTGTATTTAAGTGCTAAGAAAGTTATTTTCTTGGTTTTGCCTTAATAACATTTCAGATTACTGAATATTGTGATTTAACCTTTTGTAATCGGGGTGACCCCACTAGACATAAAGTGGCCAGTGTAAGGCTAATAAAGACAGATTTCTCATGATTTGTGGTTGTTCTGGCATTAGCAGATTTAGGATGGTTTATTTTTCTTCCTGCAGATTCAGCAGACTAGCATGCTTTTGATTTTTAAGCTTTGTCAGCTTTCAAAACTAATTAAAAATACACCTCTCCAGGTTTATCAGCTGCAAGCGATTTTAGTGGCCGCTATTATCTGCTCTCAGATTTGATTTAAAGCTAAAATTAAACACTTGTATTAGCAGAAAAAAATCTTGTTTTCTTTATTATTGAGACACTAGAATATGAGTCTCATAATTCATGTTTTGTTGTGTCTTTCTGTTGGAGGGGTGGGTGTGTGATGAGGTTCCTCATAAAATATCACGTTCTGGGTAGGTTAGTCCATGCTGCATCTTAGATTTGTGCTTCAGTATTTCATCTCAGTGTTCTATAATGTATCACAATGGATGTGTAAATTATTATTGCGATAGTAAAGGAGCTTACAAGTGTGGGGCAGAATTTTGTTCTCAGATAAAAGAGAAGATAACATATACGTGAGATGAAGATGACTGAAATAACTGCACAGAGAAAGTATTATGTGCCTAAACTTCTCATACTATCCAGCCTTTTCTGTTAAAGCCCAATTTCCAGGCCATGTAAAATGTTATTCCATTGCTTTGTTACAACAAATTTGAACCACATCATCTGCACATTTTACCACTGCCTTTTCCATAATACTTGAAAGGTACATTCATTCTCATCTGTCTTCACTGCCAAAACACCTCTTAGACACTTAGGGCGACATGTATGAAAGTTGGCGCTGACAGGCTAGCTCTAAGTAGCTTTAAAGGGGTTGTCTCGCTACAATGATTGGGTTTTAATTAAAAGATCTTTAAAAAACAAGCAGCTTTGCAATATATGTTCATTACAAATGTCCTACTGATTTTGAGTTATCCCTGGTAGTAGGAGTGCATCAGCTTCTCATATCACTATAGCCACCGACCTGTTGATTTTTATCTCACTGGCTGCCAGTCCTGGTGACTCATCTGCTTCTGAATACAGGTCTGAGCACAGAGCCCCTCCCGCACAGTACTGTATACTAACAGAACAGATCAGGGGGGCATGTGAACGGTTCATTTTCCTCCCTGCTCTGCTGTATTAGTGACACATTGTGATTATAGTAACACACTTCACAGCTGCCCTGTGTCTGTTCTAATGGGAGGACAGTGTTTGTGTTTGTTGTTGCTTGAGATGTCTGTGGAGATTTGTATGCTAAGCAGGGGGTATAGGAACCTTTACATCCCCCCCATACACAGCTTCACAGACCTCTGGCTCCATAGCCACTCATAGATCAGCCCTCTCCCTCCTGTCTCCTGACTCTGAGCAGCAGATCTAGGCAGACACACACAGGGTTAACTCTGGCAGCAAACCCCCTCGCCCTCCCCTGCTGTATAGAAGTTACTGCAGTTGGAGGAGGAGAGCTGTCTGTGTGCTGAGGGGAAGGGGGAGAAGAAGAGGCAGACAAGAAGCACGCCCCTGAATTCAAAAATCCTTTGCTGACAGACACTGAGGTAGGCTGAAAGCCTGTAGTGAGACAACTCCTTTAAGGCAATGTAGAATGCACCAGAATGGATGAACCTATTCTTCTGCGGGTCATACATACAGGTGCATTGTTGTGCCAATGCGACAAGTCTGGCTCAGGCACCACCTTTAACCTGGTCTGGCTGTTCTAACTGTTCTGTGCCTAGGTTTGGAATCAAAGAATCATAAATTTGTGTACTTAAATGAATGTCGTGTGACATGCCCCCATAACACCCCAAATTTTTGGCACATTAAAAGTGTTTTTGCCGCATTACAAAGGCACTTATCGCGCCAAAGTTTGGAGTACACCTGTTCATACATTCTTTTTGGAGCAAGGTATACCAGAAAACTGGCGCAGCCCCATTCACATATATGTTGCCCTTAGAATCTCCATTCTTGGCTCAACTGTTCCTTGATCTCAACATATAGCTTACAGAAGAAATTACAAATTCTTAAACAAATATATGCTGCCCATTAAAAATTAAGTGCTATTTAATAGTTTTCATCTTCATCTTTCCTGCAAGCCTTAGCTGTCCTATTATTAATTTACTGTAATTTATATCATCCCATTATAGTTGTACCTTTGTCACCTAATTATCAGCTTGATTTATTACCTTTTACTATCTCCCTTTTATTGAACTTCACCTATGCAGCTTTAGTCAAATGTCAGTCATCAAAACATACTGAGCACACTGTATTCATGATCTAGTTGGTTACAGCTCTGATAACATTGGCTTCAAGTAGCTAACATTGAACATACATAGAACACTTATAGACCCTTGAAGAATGTTTCTCAGAATGTTTCTGTGGGTGGGTGTCATGGTTGAGGTGCCCTAAGTAGCTGATGAGGTGCCGCGGTAGAAACAGTTTTGACATAAGTAATGTACAAAGACCTTTGTCCGGCTGTGGCAACTTCTGGCTTAAGATCCACAATAGACTCCTGTTTGGAATTTTTAACATTTTCTATTGGATTCAGGAGACAGATTTAAAGAAGTTCCCTAACTGCAATAATTATCTTTCACCTTGTAGGGTAAGATAAATGAAGACTTTTGCTAAGTACATTTCTCTTTTGATAGTACCCTGGCTGTGAGATAAGAGAGATTTTATCTGCTCCGAGTGCACACAAGTGTTTTTAGGTTACTGCCTGCTCCCTTCCGAAAGAGAGCAGAAGTACAACCATGGGGACGATCTTTTATCTCTAACAAGATTAGCTTGTTAATTTACCTATGATAAGTACTTATTTTCATTGAAGGTCTGTAACTTTGTTTCCTACAGATTAATTCTCCTGCCCTTACGTCACTGTAGTTAGTCATAAAGAAGCTAAATATACTAATAAGTGCTATAGAAACACTCATAGCCTTATTAGGTAGAGTGAGTCGGACGTTGCCTTTGCCTGTGTGAAAACCCCTTTATAAATAAGTCAAGATAATTTATTTTATTTTTTTACCATTGACTATAAACTGTTCCACATCTCCTTGCTAATCCTGGTTAAGCCTCTGTGGAAAAATATTTACAAGTCATGTCCTAAAATATATGTCCATGCGCGTGTTTCTCTAAACCCACAAAACAAAACATTGGCCAAAATGTATGGGAAAATGTTAAGGTGTAAAATTTTCTTTGTTTCCCCTCAAACAAATCAAGCTCCCTTTAATTTTATAAACCTGAAAAAAAACAGGGACTCGATTGGTTGCTAGGGCAATAGAAAATCTTAACCAACATTTTCAAACTGTCCCCCCCTTGGAATAAACATTTACCCAAACCAAATTAATTTAACTTGTTTAAAAAACTTCTCAAAAATTTTTTTGGGACATAAGAGGATTTCCCAAAGTAAATTTTTGGGAACACTGTGAAAGATTTATTCCAGCTAGCATCAATAGAAATTAGGTGAGTGATTAAATAACTTGTTAGATAGTTTAATTTTTATTGGATCCCAGGGTTTAAAGCAGATTGTATTACGAAGAAAAAAAAAAAATTTTTTTTATTGGACTAGAGTCCCCCTCATAGATAGGGCCCACTTTTTCAAAATATTCCAAAAAGGGCCATATTCCGGTCCCTAATTGAGGTAATGCTTTAATATAAAAACGCCCCATTTACTGACTCTCAGCATCAAATACCCCGTCTGAAAAAGGGGGCAAAAAATTAAACAATGAGAGCAAGGTGGTTTTTGCCCTTCGTGGTAATGTCCATTGTAACGGAGGAGTGGATCGCTGGGCCAACGCAAGCGATGATAGCTAAGCCACGCCAGGGAACGGAATCTAAGTACCCCCCGGTTTCACCAGAGCCCGGCCGCAAAGCGGGATGGACTTTGCTGCGGCGTGAGGCTACCAGGTCGTTACCCCTGACGTAAACTTGCTTGCGAAGGCGGCCGGGGTACAGCGTGGTACAGAAATGTAATCCGGGGACAGGCAGAAGGTCTGGGCAGGCAGCAGAGGTTCGTAGTCAGAGACAGACAGACGGTCGGGCAGGCGGCAAACAGGCAAGGTCAGGAAAACGTAAGCAAGCGGACTGGTACACGGGTAATCAATACGGAAACTCCAATACCCCTAACGCACCAAAAACACACCAACAGACTGGCGGGAAGTACTGGGGCGATACCTTAAATAGGACCAGCGCCCGAAAAATAACCAATTATCGGGACACTGGCCCTTTAAATTTAGAGAAGGGCCGGGCGCGGGGAGCCCGCGCACGACGGCCGGGACGGGCGGGGCGCGGCGTTCACCGGAGCGGGGCCAGGTAAGAGAGGCGGCCCCGAGGCAGCAGAGGGGTGGTCGCGGGCCCCGCCGCCCCCCGCGCCAGACCCCCTGCGAGCGGGAAGATGGTTGCGGGGGCAGCGGACCCCCGGGACCCCCGTGACAGTCCTTTACTTGTCTTCATAAATTATATTGGAGGAATATCTATCACTTGCATTATTTAAGAACCCACATGCAGGAGTGCTCTAAGAAAATGTAATGAAATGTGAGCCATCTCTGACTAAATGCCTTGGACATGGCATTAGTGTTTTAATGGTCAGTAATGCCCAGTTACTCTTTCTGACCTTTAAATTATTTTCAAATGTTGTTTTCAACCAAGCATAACACTAAAACCCCTGCTGATATAAACTTGAAAGCAGCACAAATCTATGTTATTCAACCCATTACAAGACCGATATTGTATCATATATTGACAAATATGTCTTATATGATGTGTTAGAAACAGAAAAATTGTAAAAGGATAGGCATCTGAGTGACTTTGACATGGGTTAAATTGACATTGACAAGGCAGCCTTGACTAGTGCCAAAAAATTTGAACCGTGCATTTCTAAAATGACAGAACCTGGGGGCTGTTCCTGGTATGGAATGGTTAAACAAAAATTGTGAACAACGGTTGAACAAACAACAAGGTCAAAGATACCTAGAGTTACATGTATGAAAAGTGTCTAGGTCTTAAACTCACTTTGTTGCCCATAGCAACTAATCAGAGCCCCCTTCCCCCTCTCATTTTTCCAAAGCACTATATGAAATGAAAGGGGAACTCTGATTGGTTGCTATGGGGAACAAAATGAGTCTTAGACCTAGACACTTTTCATACATATGGCCCCTAATGTTTTTTTCAATATGCAAGTAGAGCAAAGACTAGCCTGCCTAGTCCAGACTCACATAAGAGCTACTGCAGCAAGAATTGATAAAAAAAAGTTATGCCAGACACCTTCAAAAAGCCTATCCTTTTCTCTCCACATACATTAATAAGTTTTGAACACTCAACACTGCATACCAGGAGTACTGCATTATATTTGCTTTTTTTAAAAACCCCTTTACTCCAATAATTTTTGGGCCCTTTTAAAATGACCCGACTTTTTCTTTCCCAAAATGATCATTTTTCTAACAAAATTTTAAAAATTTTACAACTGACCATTTAAATTTTTAATTTCCTAGCTTTTGCATGGGGGGAAGAAAAAATTTGTTTGTTTTATAAATATTTTTTTTAATATATATTTTTATCCTTTTTTTTTTTAAAATATATATTAGTTTTATATATATATATATAAAACAAAAAAAAAAAATAAATTTTAAAAATATTGTAAGAGGGCCAAAGGGACAATTTATTGATGGGAGATTTGTGTTTAAAGTTATGCGGGATCGGGGAGGTAAAGCCCAGCATTTTTGGTGTCAGATTCATTAGGAACCCGAATCCCTTTTTTATTATTAAAAACTGCAGATTTGCATTAACTCCGGGCCGGGGTTTCCGGGCGGCCAAAGAGTTTTGGGTGGGAGGGCCCCCAACCTTTTTCCGGGCCAGGGCCCGTTTTTTCAAACTTGTAAGCCCGGTAAAATTTAGGTGAGGGGGGGGGGTGGGGGCTGAGCCTCCTCAGGCATTTTTTGGGTAAAAGCCTTTTGTTTGGGGAGGTCTGGTGGTGAGCAGGGTATTTTGCCTGGGAAAAGGGCCCCCTTGCCCGGGCGAAAACCCCACGGGCGGGGAAGGGCCCCCAATCGGGCAAGAGAAATGTGCTTTGCCAAACCCCAGACTTTTTTTGTTTAAAACTTTCTAAAAATGGGGACAGGCTGAAGTAAACCCCGGTTTGGGCCCCCTGTTCTGTGTAAAAAGGTTTGGCAAAAAAGAGCAACCCGTTTAAGGGTTTTTAAATCCCGGCTGTGGTTCCTGTGGAAAGGTTTTCCATTGGAGTTGAACCCCCCAATTGGTTTGGGGGAGCTAAGGGCAAAAGCCCGCAGGACCTTTTTTATGTCCTGGGGTTTAAAACTGCAACTTAGTTAAAAAAAACAGGCTTTAGCAATGGAGGGATTTTTTAAACACCTGGGGGCAGGGAAAAACCCCACCCGCCGCAGGCTCATGTTTGGTTTTATAGGGCACAAAAGGGGGACGAACCAGTCCCGATGAAAAGAAGGGCAAACTCGCAGAAGCCATCCGGGTTTTAAAAAGACCCCCGCCCGGGACCGTAAGAGAGGCACTGCAAAGAAAGACCCCCCCGAGGACACTGGAAAACCTACCCCCAGGTTTTTTTGCGCCCTAGCCGAACGAGAGGGCTTCCCAATGGAGCATTGGGGTTTTTTTTTGGCGCCCTTTTTCCCCGGGGGGGGGTAACCCCAAAAGGCTTTTTATGATCCCATCGCTGCAAGATCCAGGGGGAATTTTCCAAAAATGAGGGCTGAGATCCTTTGGGACGGCTGGGGGGAACAGTGAATGTCCGGGGCCCCTAGGGGTAAATCGTGGAGCTTAGGGTGACAAAACCCCCAGGTCTCAGATTTTTTGAAACCCCCTGCATTACGTCCAAAAATGGTTACAACCAGAGGTTTTAAAACCAGCGCAAATTTATTTGGGGGGGGTTTAATGGGCGATTCTTTTTAGCCCTGCCCAACCCCGCAGTGCGGGTGGTTTTAAAGGGGGTCCCAAGAATGCTGACGAACCCCAGTGGACCCGGGGGAAATAACATGTGGTGGAAAAACCCTGACTGACCCCGGGAAACCCAAAACCCCCCATATTGGGCCATCCGCAAATGACTCCCGTGGCCGGAGAAAGGGACCCCAAAAAATCCCCCGGGGAAAAAAACCCCCAAAATCAAAGTCGGCCCCAGTCGGGGACCAGAACTGGGAAAAAAGGGGATTAGGTTCTGGTGGTTTCCAAGCTCCAGGGGGATTTGGGTGGGGTCAGTTCCCCCCCAGCTCCAAGGCCCAAAGGTTTTTTTCCCATGGGGGCCTTTTCTTTTGTTTTTCCCATTCGCATTTTGGCGCTGTTCTAAAAATCTGTGGAGGGTTTCATCTCCCCCCCTGTCAATTTTAAAGATTTTTTTTTGAAAGTAACTGGGCCCGGACCCCCTTTGGGGGCCCGGTCACCCTCAAAGCAGCCCCTTCCGGTTTCCCCTAAGTTAGACCCAGGGGAAAAAATGTTTGGGGGCACCTGTATCCCCGGGGAAAAACTAGGGTTTTTCCCAGTGGGTGGGGGACTAAAACCCGTCTGATGTGGGTACGGTAAACCACACCCGGCGGGGGTTTTTGCAAGGGTTTTTAAAGCATGAGATAATTTTGGGCCCAGATTTTCCCCCCTATTTTTGGGAAACCCTTTTGGGTAAAGGGGGGTAAACCCTAACCCATCCGGGGCCCCAAAAAAGCATGGTGGGTGTTGACCCCCGAGAAATTCCCCCCCAAAATTTCCCTATGTCAGTGTTGGGGGGTGAAAATTTAGGAGGGGTTCAACCTGTGAAGGAGCGTGTCCCCGACCTTTTGGGGTCTCGGGGGAAAATTGGGGGCAGCCCACCCAAGATTTAAACCCTGAAAGGGGCCCCAAATAATGGGGGGGGTGCTTAAAAGGGGTATTCCCCCAAAAGGGGCAGATGAGATTAACCCCACCCTTGGTATTTAATGGGGGAAACCCCTTTGTACCGTGTGACCCCGAAATCAGGGAAGAGCTAGTGGGGCAGCTGTTATGGGCCCAAAAGGGGTTATAGGCGGGTGGTATTGGGAGCCCCCCCCCCCATTTTTTTTTTTTTTTCCCCGTGGTGGGGGGAACCCCGGGGGCAGACAAGACCCGGGGGAGAGTTTTACAGAGGTTTTTTTGGCCCCGGGTTTACCGGGAAAAATTTGGGGACTACGTCATTCCTGTCCAGTAAAGTCAGGAAACTCCCCTGTTTTTTCCCCCTTCCGCAGTCCCTTGGTTTCCAATGCCTATTATTGAAGTCCCTTTTTACTGGATGCCATGGACTTTGGGGGTCCCTTGGGAAAAAACTACTAGGGGGGGAATTTTAGTACATCCTAGTTATAGTGGACTCGCCAAATTGGTACCCCGAAGCATGGGCCCTCAGGAATACCTCCTCTAAAAACATTGCCCGGGGGTGGTTAAAATTTTTGGGAAGAACTGGGTTACCCCCAAAGGAAAATTCTCACGAAAGGGAAACCCCCTTCATGTCGGAAACATGCAAGATCTCTGTAAGGGTTAAGGGGTCTCCCCCTTTCCGCCGTCGGTTACCACCCCCAAAAACGGAATTGGGCCCTTTTAGAGCGCTTTAAAAAAAGACGCTAAAGGCCCCTGTTTAAAAAAAGTATAGAAAAAGGATGGCCGGGAATTTGGGCTGTTTGCTGCCCACCCCGTTTGTTTTCGATCAGAGAGGTTTCCCCAAGCCCCCTACAGGGGTTTTTCTTTCCCTTTGAATTGGGTTTTTAATGGTAGAAAACCCTCGGGGGTTAAAGGATATTGCAAAAGAGACCTGGGAAAAGGGGAGGTTACTCCCTTTTAAAAAATTTTATAGAACCCCTGTTTAACAAATGCAAGAAAGAAAAGCCCAAATGGGTGCCCACTAAAAGAAACCTTTTTTAAAGGCCTCAGGAAAGGGACCAAGGGCGGGGTGGGACCCAAAAGGGCGGCCCGGCTTAGGCAGTTCAGCCCAGGACCGGGGTTTTATGCTTTGTACCCCCAGTGGAAGTAAATTTCTCGCTAAAAAGGCAAGGGCCCTATGAGGGAGTAGGAGGATAGGCGAGGGTTTAAATACCGGGTTTCCCAAACCGGTAAGGGGAAAACCCTTTTAGATTCCCATCAAAATCTGTTTTAAAAACCCCCGGGAAGGGGTAAAGGGCCCCCCCGTTAAAAAACTTTCCTTTGGGGATCAACTAGATTTCCCCTATTGAGGATGTGAAAATTGCAGACACCCCGCCCCTGCCCAAAAACACATTTTAGGCAGCTGTTCCAAAATTTGGGCATGTTTTTCAGAATCACCAAAGGGTTAACCCCGGAAAACAACACGAGTAATTTCGGATCCGCAGGTTTAAGGTGGAAAACCCGAAAACCGTAAAAGGATTCCTGAGGCCCCGGGGGGGTTCCCTTGCAAAGGAAGTCCAGAAAAATGAAAGAAAGCGGGTGTTATTGGAAAAGTCTAAAAGTTTGGGTGGTTCCAGCCCCATAGTTTTTATCCCCCAAAAACCCCAAGGAGAGTGGGTTTTTTCAATGGGCTATCGAAATGAACGGGAAATGTTAAAGTTGATGCTTACCCCCGGGCCCCGGGAGAGGCTTATTTAAGGTTTGGTCCCCGCTCGCTATTTTCACTACCTAGATTCACCAAAGGGTACTGGCAAACCCCTGTCAAAAGGGTAGGGAGAAAAACAGCTTTTTCCACACCCGAGGGATGTTTCCCCAAAATGTAGGATGGCCCTTCGGTTTTTTCAAGGGGGGCCCCCGCCACTTTCCAGAGGGCGAAGGATCGAGGGCTTAACGTCCCCCACAGAAAATATGCGGCCCCCCCTAAATTTTTGGGCGATATTGTGATCTTTTTCTCTGACTGGGGGGAGTTTACCTAGGTAAAGTCCAAGTCCTCCTTGGGGCTTGTTTAAAGAAAGGTGGGTTTTCCCCCAAACCCCCGTAAGTGTGCCAAAGGGGAAGGAGGAAGCCCGATACTTGGGGTTACAATTTTAAAGGGGAGGAGAAATAAAAACCCCCGGGTTAAAAAAGTTTGAGGAATTTAAAACTGGGGGCCCCCCCCACTAAAACAAAAAACAATCGAGGGGCGTTCCTGGGGAAAATTTGGGGTATTCAAGGTTTTTTTCCCAAATTTCCCCAGATAGCAGGCCTCTGACAAACCGACAAAAGGGGGAAAATGGGGCCATGTGAAATGGCCCCCAGGGGCTGAAGAAGCTTTCCAGAAGCTTAAGACTCCCCCCTCTGTAAGCAGCCTGTGTTAGTTGCCCCAGATTTCTCCAAGATTTTTGTCGTCCAGACGGACGCTCAAATATGGGGCTAGGTGCGGTGATGTCCCAAGTCATGAATGGAGAGGAACACCCAGTTTTTTTATTTGAGTGGGGGCTATCCCCAGCTGAGCAGAACTACTCAAATTATTTGAAAAAGAATCCCTGGCTATCAAGTGGGCCCTGGATTCCCTTCAGAAATTACCTGCTAGGGCCAAGTTTAGGCTGATTTGGGAATCATGCCCCTTTTTAGAGGGTTAAGAGAAAAGAAGGAAAAAATGCTAGGGTCACCCGCTTTTTCTTGGCTCTACGGGATTTTAATTTCCTCTGTAGAGCATAGGCCAGGAAAACTGCAAGGAAAGGGCGATGCTTTGTTAAGGGTGCACTGCATGATGGCGGAAGGTGCCCAGAACCC
Organism: Phyllomedusa bahiana; assembly: GCA_025379985.1. Lineage (NCBI taxonomy): Eukaryota > Metazoa > Chordata > Amphibia > Anura > Hylidae > Phyllomedusa > Phyllomedusa bahiana. Next base: position 22,582 of record JAODAL010003228.1, read on the forward strand.
GGCTTTGGGCAGAGGAGGGGGGTATGTAAGAGGGCACAAGGCACAATCATTTATGGGAGATATGTGTCACCGTTATGCCTGGTATCGGTGAGGTAAAGCCCAGCATAGTAGGTGTCAGATGCATTAGGCAACGACTCCTTGTTTTTATTAGCTAACTGCAGATAGCATTACTCCGGGCCGGCTTTACCGGAGCGGCCAAAGAGCTGGGTGGGAGGTTCCTCCCCCCTTTTCCGGGTCCAGGCCACGTTTTTCATCTCTGTAAGCCTGGTAAGTCAGGTGAGCTGGGGGGGGGAGGTGAGCCTCCTCAGAGAGTTTGGAGTAAAGAGCTTGTTTGGCAGGGCTGGAGGTGAGCAGAATATCGCCTGGAAGCGGCACCTTGCCCGGCGACCCTAGGACTGGTGAGCGCCCACATCGGGCAAGAGAACTGTGTTTGCATCCACAGACTTTGCTTTGCTTAAGACTTTCTAAACTGGCACAGGCTGAAGTAAGCCTTGGGCTCGGGTGTTTCTGTGATAAACGTGTGGGTAATAAAGAGCACCTGTTTAAGTTTTCAACGTTCCGGCTGCTGGTTCCTGTGGAAGGTTGCCATTGGAGTTGACCCCTACAATATATTATTATATTATAATATATTTTATATATATATATATTTATATTTATTAATAAATATATATAAAAATATATTACTTATATCATGGCTCTTCTCCTTTACTTGGGCAGCGGCTTCCTACATCACAGATGGCTGTGTCTGCACAATATCTTTTTATCACCTCCCTTTATTGTTGAGGCAAACATCAATATGTAATCAAAGTTTAAACAGAAATAAAGCATTATCATAAAAACTGTTTGCAAGCAAAATACGATTAGAGTATGTACGGTATAAACAAAAGTTAAATAGCAAGTATCTTTTATAAATATAGAGACACCCATCTCTACACTCCATCAATGATAAGCAGATGACATTAAAATACTGTACCTACCAAAGAGATTGGGTATGCAACTGCTATGGCACGCAGAGGTGAAGGCAGTGCTGATTTTAGATTTGGAACTTTTTCTTCTGATATTTAACTATCTGATATTTTCTTGACCTAGTTCTTCTTTGTTTTAATATGGCTGGCCATCAAAGAGGTTGGTTGACATAACCACTTAGGATAGTGCTTCTTAACTTGTGACTCACTAGCTGTCACAAAACTACAACTCTTGTGATTCAGGTACCATTTTCTAGCGCATATAAAAGTTCTCACATCACTTTCTAAAGATTCGAGAAGAAAATCAAATACCACACTGAGTTGTTTGATCTCAGCACCTAAAAACAGACTTTGATGCAAAAACAATTGGTTGTGTGATTCTTTTTACTCCTTTATAAATGTGCTCCATTGATGTGTTCATTTTACCTGAAAATGATAAAGATCAAGAATAAATGATAAAAGCTGAACTTAACAGCAATGTGTGCAAAGTTCATTTTAGAGGTCTTAGGAATTTTCATTTCATCGTTACCAGTGATATAAATACAGATGCAGCAGAGTTTAACTTGACCACAATATTACGGCGCTTTGTGTTATTTGTTCTTTTCTCAAAACATGAGCCATTGAAAGCATTGACATGGTTGAGATAAAATTCTTTTCCGTGATGTTATAGTATATGTTTTGTTTAGTTTTGCTATATCTGTATATATGGTTGCACTGTAATTCCTTTCTCATAGTTATCCACCACACTCCAAAATGCGTTTTAACAAACATGCATACGTTTTATTCACATCAGGAAAGGAATTACATTGCAATTCTCCAGAATTATCTGGTATTATAGATTCCAAACAAGAAGACGTTTTAACTTAAACAGAGCCTTATTCAGTTCAAATCTGGAATGGGAGAGTTGAGAAAGAAATAACTGTGCATCAGTTATTACTTTCCTGATACAAATAAAACTTCTGCATCTTTGTCAAAATACATATTGGAGTGCTGTGATTTACTATACTGTATACATTCACATCATATATACAGTATCTCACAAAAGTGAATCCACCCCTCACATTTTTGTAAATATTGTATTTTATCTGAAGATGTGACACTTTGATACAATATAATCAGTGTACAGCTTATATAACAGTGTAAATTTGGTGTGCCCTCAAAATAACTCAACACACAGTCATCAATGTCTAAACCGCTGGCAACAAAAGTGAGTCCATCTCAACAATTTGTCTGCTCACTATTATTTCCCAGCACTTCCTTAACTCTCTTGGGCATGGAGTTCACTAGGTCTTCACAAGTTGCCACTGGAATCCTCTTGTACTTCTCCATGAGGACATCATGAAGCTGGTGAATGTTAGAGAGCTTGTTTTCCTCCATCGTCCATTGGAGGATGCCCCACAGATGCTCAATAGGGTTTTGGTCTGGAGACATGCTTGGCCAGTCCGGCACCTTTACCCTCATTTTCTTTAGCAAGGCAGTGGTTGTCTTGGAGGTGTGTTTGGGGTCATTATCATGTTGGAATACTGCCCTGCTGCCCATTTTCCGAAGGAAGGGGATCATGCTCTGCTTCAGTATGTCACAATACATGTTTACATTAATTATCTCTCAATGAACTGTAGCACTCCACAGCTGGCGTAACTCACCATGACAATCCCACCACCATGATTGACTGTAGGTAAGCAACACTTGTCTTTGTTCTCCTCACCTTGTTGTCGCCACACATGTTTGACAACGTCTGAACCAAGTAAGTTTATCTTGGTCTCATCAGACCAAAGGATATGGTTCCAGTAATCTATATCTTTAGTCTGCTTGTCTTCAGCAAACAGTTTTTGGGCTTTCTTGTACATCATTGTCATGTTTTCTAATGTAGAGGTTAGAAACGGCAGGTAGCTGGATCCTCCACCGCGAGTGTAGATGGTAGGCTACTCGTGGTGACAGAATAGGGATACCGAAGGGCAGGATAGGAACACAGGGTACAATTACTGGTGATGGGTCACAAATGGGTATAGCCATAGATTGGTAGCGGGTCCCCGGCCTGTAATGGATTTAGTATAGTGTCAGGAACAGCAGAAGATCTAGCAAACTGGTGCAGAAAACTGAAATAGCAACAGCTACACAGCAGACAGGGGTCAAGCTCTATGAAGCCATCAACTCGCCAGGAGCAAAGACAGAAGATAATTTCATAACAGGAGGTCACAGGTCATAGGCTGGGTAATTAGGACACTGTCCCTTTAAATACTTGTGCTCTGCCATGTGTGCAACCTAGGGGATGTGCATGTGTGCAGAGGAGGCCAGAGAGGATATATGTGAGCAGGAGCACAGACTGGTGAATTGTAGGCGGCGGTAGACGCTGCCGCCGGCAGAGACACTGCAGCAGGGTGCACAGGGAACAAAGCAGGGACCATGGCAGGGACTGCGACGAGAACCATGACAGTCATCTTTAGCAGAGGCTTCCTTCTAGGACAATAGTCATGCAGACCAATTTGATGCCATGTGTGGCATATGATCTTAGCAGTGACAGGCTGACCCCCACCCCTTTAACTTGTGCAGCAATGCTAGCAGCACTTAAATGTCTATTTTGAAAAGACATTCTCTGGATATGACCCCGAGTACATGAACTCAACTTCTTTGGTCAACCATGGCGAGGCCTGTTGTGAGTGGAACCTGTCTTGTTAAACCGCTGTATGGTCTTAGATACCGTGCTGCAGTTTCACGGTGTTGGCAATCTTCTTATAGCCTAGGCCATCTCAATGTAGAGCAATTCTTTTTTTTCAGATCCTGAAAAAGTTCTATGCCATAAGGTGCCATGTATGAGAGAGTGTGAGAGCTATAACAACAAATTTAATTGGGCACAATTAGTCCATTTTCACTCAGAGGTTTACTCACTTTTGTTGTCAGCGGTTTAGACAGTGATGGCTGTGTGCTGAGTTATTTAGAGGTCACGCCAAATTTACACTGTTGTACAAGCTCCACACTGACTATTGTATCAAAGTGTCATATCTTCAGTGTTCAGGGGTACACCCACTTTTGTGAGATACTGTACGCCTGTCCTGTATCACTCAATGATGTATATAATTAATATATATATATATATATATAAATATATTATATATATATTATATATATATTTAATATATATATAATATATTGAATATGTATTGTTGTGATAAATTGAGTCCCTACATTTGTGAAAAGGTATGTGGACTTAACTGCATGTGAACACTGACTTGATTTGTCTACAGTTCAGAGAAAAGAACATATATCATTTGGGTGTGTGTATACACTTTAAGGGGACTCCAAAATGTGTTTTGACAAACATGCATAAGTTTTTTGTTTAGATTAGGGAGGTAGACATAGCTGTTGTAGAGAGTCCCTGACTTTCCCATTCCAGTTATAAACTGAAGAAGGCTCTGTCTGAGCTGAAATATCATCTAGTTTGGAATGTCTTGTATTATTTAACTCTCGGAGGTGTGTTAACATTGGAGAGTTGAACCGTAAGGGAATGTTCACACACTGTATTGTGGCACGTGCAGGTCACTTCTTTTTATAGGCGAACATTAAGCGCCGAGAAATACGATTGTTGTTTGAATGACAACAGTGATTTTACTAGTAACATTCTTTTTACTGTATTTGCGGGGCGTATTTTGCCGCAATTACACGATTAAACACGCCCCACAAATACGCCGTGTGAACCAACTCTAACACCATTCTCGGTGTGAATAAAAATTATGCATGCTCGTTAAATCTCATTTTGGAGCACCCTGGTTTGATCATGAAAGTGGCTCACGGGACTGACAGCCCTCCCCAAAGAAAGCAATTGGAGTGCAACACCATTTCTTTTCAAGTATCTGTCTTTATATGCATTGTAAAGTTTAATGAATAAAATTATTAAATAACTTAAATATTAACATTTCTTAAGCTAAGTTTGTCATCCATTAAAATGTTTTACCAAGTTATATACATATTCCGATTGCTGGTTGACTGCTGGATAATATTATTATCGGGTTGCTGTTTTATTATAAGTTCTTTATCTTATTGTTTTATTTAAACTGTTTATTCAGTTCTTTGTTATTTTGGTTTATCTTTATTTCTCTTCTTAAATTTGAAACATGAATTGCATGGCCACAGGGCATCCATAAATGTTTGTGAAGAAACCTATTCGTATAGAGGTGGATGTGCATACGCACAGTTCATTGCATTAAAATATATGGGAATCACAAAAAACAGCCAGACAAGTTTGCCATATGAAGTACCAAACTATATTAAGACATTACAATATAAATTGCTTTCATAAACCGTGTAGATCCCGATACAGGAAGGCAGACTTCTGAACAATGCTTCTAAGAGAGTAAACCTCAGTACTGTACATTTCTTCTTTGAATAATTATACGGAATACCTTTGGAAGGGAAATGACTTTATGAGCTGCAAGGAGAACAGCAAATAAACTATGTAAAATAAAGTGTGTTGGTTCTCCAGATGTCAGTTAAACTTGACCAATAGCACACCAATAAATCACAGCACAGAGAGCCACATATATGAACCTGTTTAGGTCTAAAACTCACTTTTTTGCCCAAAGTTACTAGAGGTTTTAGACCTAAACAGTTTCATACATGTGACCCTCCAGAATGTTTTCTTGACTTTTTCAATGCTTTTCAATGGCTTACATTTTGAGATAAGACCAGATAAGTTGAACTGTCGCTATATATGGCTGTCAAGCTAAATCTGCTACATCTGTATATTAATAATGCTGATAAGCTACAAAAAAACAAGGGAAAATAGAGACAAGCAATAATACTTTCAACCTCTTTAACTTAAAATTACAGGATACTGCATCCTCTCTCACTTCATGACCACTTTTAGGAATCAAGATTCCATCACTGTGCATTCAAAGTACTTGAGCACCCAAGAAATATATTGTCAGAGTTTTATTTATAAAAAATCCCAAGGGAAAATTGAAAATTGTGTTATTTTTTGTTTTCTTTAATTTTAAGTAGTTTTTATGATATGATACCTTTAATTAAATTTGTCATAGATTGCCATTCGTTCTTACATTTTCTGATCCCCTCAAATGCTTTTTTCCCAAAAAGGTTTTTACCATACATTATAGGTCTTCATACGGGAAACCAAAAAATGGTCCCTTTTAAAAAGGGGTTAAAAACTGAAAAAAAATTTATTTTTAAAAAACAATATTTTTTTAAAAAATTTGGGCCACTTTTGAAAAATTTACTTTTATTAAAGTTTTTATGTGTTCCCGCAGTTTGTACCCGCTTTTTTGATAAACTTTAGCTCAGTAGAAAATAGCTCTGTGTCCAGCACATAAGAATATGTGACTAAAAGGCTGATATCAGGGCAGACTTTGAAGCCAAAACCTTTAGGGTTTCCCCCTCCTAAGGTTTTGGGAACATAAAAGGTAGGAAAAAAGGGGATTTTGAAATGAGTTTGGGGGTTACGAGGGAGAAAGATAGACAAAAACAAAGCAAAGGATCAAGGCAGTGTCAGGCTGGGGTGCCTAGAGCCCACCACTCGAGTTGATTTTAGGGGTCCACTGGTGGAATGGATTTTGAGGCCCACCATTTGAGTCAATTCAAGGGGGGACCAATTTTACAGTAGTGAAATAACTGACATGCTTTTTACCTTTCGTTTTGCCTTTCTTTCTCTCACTTTCCTAAGGATTCGGGATTTAAAAAGAAAACCCCTGGTCTGTCAACCCCCAAAATTCCCACCAGGGTTTTTTTCTGGGGAATTATCTTACCTTTTGACCCCAACTCATTGCCTCCCACCCAGCCAGTCAGTATCGTTTCTGCTCTAACTGTTGGGGGGCAAAACCAGAAACAGTGTCTGTAGTTAGTTATATTGGTTTTGGCAAATTTAACCTTTTCCCTTTTTTAAAAGAATCAGTGAGTAAGAAGCAAATTTAGGATTTGCTACATCCAACAGAGTGCTCTTGAGCTTGTGATATACACATGTTACTGGTAATACTGATAACTCTTTGCTCTGTTTTAAGAAATTAACCTTTGTTTTGTGGTCTAAATGCAGGAGTAAGCACCTAAAATAAAAAGGGTGCTCTCAGTAATATAAGGAAAAAAGAATCTGCTTGTTTCTGTCCCTAAAAATTTATATGGATTTCTTTTAACCCGGATTTGCTTTTTGTGCAGTGAATTTACTGTTTTAAGGGATGGGGGTTTAAAACATTTATAGAAACCTGATCGACAGCGCCCGCGTTTGGGTACATAAACCCTTCATCCTTGCATCCAAACGGGTGTGGACTGAAAAAATTTAAATATTAGTAAAAACCCGGAAAATGACATAGGAAAAAAACCAAAGTTACAACATTTTACAAAAATTAAAAAGTTTAACAGTTTTACTGCTTTAAAAAATAAAACCCAATGTTAGATGTGCTAAAACATTAATCAATAAATCAATAGTAATATTGAATATCCTGCCTGATATTAAAACGGGGGGAAGGTGTTTCCAAATGGAAAATCCACAAAGCCCCCTGGCTAGAAAAATTTTTTTGTGAGTATTCCCCCCGCGGGGGGGAGGTTCAATAGGGGCTCAATCCCCTACCACCGTTAAGGATGTAAAAATTCCCCTTGGGAATTTTAATCGGCAAAATTGCTTGTACGTTAAACGCCCCAAAAACATCCCAGTCTTAATGCGTCTGAGAGATGGCGTCGTATGCGGGATCTCAATGGCCCTGTAGTATAGCCAAACATCTAAATGCGGCAATCCCCCACTTGTTTATCAGGTAAACTACCTTTTTGGTTGCATTTTATAAATTTTTTTGAGGGGGGAAGGATTTATCATTAGTGAAAGAATGGAAGGTAGATTTTTTTTTACGTAGTTACAAACTGTACAAATATTGTGACTGCATTTAAAAAAAACTTTGGTGTTTAACCACATAGTTTTGTTTGAAAAAAGAATGGTAAAGGGTACTGGGTGTATAAAAAGACCAAAAGTGGGGGCTTGCGGGGTAAAAAATTTTTGGTGTTAAATTTTTAAAAGTTTTTTCATATAGGGGTTTAAAAATTTAAATTTAGGGGGTAGATGCGTTTTCACAATATGGATGATTTTATGATATTGTTTGCTATAGTTTGTTACGAATGTGACCTGTTACTATTTCTATTTTTCTTTTGAAAAAGCTGGGTCTTGAAATTTTAGAAACTTTATCTACAGCTGTATTTAACACTTTTCTTTGAATATTCTATTGTTTTAAACCCCTCACAAATTTTTTCTTGTTGGGATTAAAGTCTTCGTTAAATTATTTTTAAAAGTTTAATAGGGAATAAGTTGCCTTTTGGTACTTTTATTAGTCACAAGGGAATTTTCTCGGGGAGTGGGTTTTTTTTTTGGTTTTCCCAATTGTTGTTTTTCCCTTTTTTCTCCCTTTAAAAACCGTGATATTTTTGGAAATTAAAAGGGATGTAGGGGTTTTGTTCGTGGTAAAGGGGAAGTTCGATTAAATTGGGTTATTTATGTAGGAAAAAAATTTTTGGGGCTATGGTGAGAATCCCCCAAACGAAATTAAGAAAAGATCTTAAAATAAAACCCGGGAATAAAATTTTAATAACTTGTGGAAGGGATGGTTGGTATTTAAAAAAAATTTTTTTCCCCCATATAGTTATTCTAAAAAAGCTGGCAAAAAACCTACCCGGACCTTTGGAAGGCACCTTTTAAATTGCTGGAAGAAAAGACGATCAAACAAAAAAAAAATTGGGGGGTTGGGAGAAAATTTCCACACCCAAAAACCCCAAAAAATTTTGTTTCTCTTTAGAAAAAATTACTGTGGGCATTTTCCCGAAAAATTGGACAACCCCAAGGGGGGGGCCCGGGCGTGGGGGGATGCTGGGGTATAAGCCCCCCCACATCACAGGACAACCAGGCTCCCCCATGTGGGCCATACCCGGATTCCCTGGGAAAACCAGCTGTTTTTGGTTTTTCCCCTCAAAAAATCCTGGGGGGACTGGTCACCCAAAAGTTTAAATTGGATGTGACCCCTCGTCCCCGCTTTCTCATTTTTTAAAAAGCCCATGCCGGGGGACGATGGGGGGAGGGGTGGTTTTAGAAGGGGAGTCAGTTTTTCTGAAATAGATTCTACCGACCCCTCCCTCTCAAAACACTTCGGGGGGTTTGTCAGAAACTTTCGCGGGAAGAAGACGCCCCAACCCCAAATGTTATGAAAGAGTTTAAAAACAGGAAAAAGACACCAAGTTTGGAAAGTAAGAGTTAAAAAACTGATCAGGTTTTTTTTTAAAAGGCCCCCCCCAAGCTCGAGGGAAAAAGAGTATCAAAAAAAGGAGGAGGGCAGGAAAAGGGAAAAAACCGGGGCCCAAAAAACCAATCGGGGTCCCTGGGACCCTTTTCAAAGTCCCCAAAAATTATCGTCACCGGTCTAAATTTTTCGCATAAAATCATTTTTAAATAAAATCTCGTATTGTCCAAGGGATTAGGTTACTCACCCACTTGCAACTTTTTAAGTTTTTCCCAAAAAATTTTTTAGATGTAAAAAGATTCGTGAGATTTTAACTTTAAATTCCCTTTCCGGGGCCCGTGGGGAAGGGGGGCAATGGGAAACACCTATCTTCAAAATGAGAAAACCCTTTTAGATGTTAGCAAAATTTAGAAAGTTTTTTTCAGAGTTCAACGAACTAATTTGATTGTTCAGCTACGTTTAGCTGCCAAAATGAGTTACGATGATAATTATGACACTGATTGATAAGGGAAACAGAAATTTTTCGTGGGGGGAACTCTGACTTTTATCCAGTCAACTCCAGATTGTCTACTATGGACATCTTTCAAGAAAGAATTGAGGAGGACTTAATTTCACTGTACGAAAATGAGGTTCTGAATGAAAAACAAAAAATCTTTTTCTAATTTGACAAATAAAGGAAAAGCAAAGCCTTAATGAAACTAAAAATAATGACGGGGCATAGTCAGACAAGCAGACAAAGGGGGGGGCCATTGTCTTTTTGGGCAGTGGGCCTTTATAAGAGAGTGCTTTTTAATAATTTTTAAAGGTAAAAACCCAAATTTTAGGCATCTTTTTACATGCCCAAATGAATTTTTATAGAAAAAGACCTGCTATATGTTCTAAGTCAAGGTTTTAACATTTGGGGGGGCCTTTTTAATAAGTTGGGTGAAAAAAAAGAATTTCCAAAATCCAGTATAAAAAATTTACAAAAGCGTTTTCCCCAAAAAATTTACAAGGGTGGATTTCCCCCAGCTTTTGGAATAGTCTCCGGCTCGGCTCTTTAAAATGAGCCCGCTGGGACGATGGGTCGGAAAACCCAAATGCAAAATTTTGGTTTACCAAATTTTCCCAAAGGGTTTTTTGAGCGACACCAAAAAAGGTTTGGGGTTCACACTGGAATCCCTGGTATGGCCCCCAGGGGGGACCCGGTTTTTCCCTTTATGTGATGGGCTTATACCCCGCATCCCCCAAAGACCCGGGGGGCCCCCCCTGTGTTGTTCCCAAATTTCTGGAAGGGAAAAGGGAATTTTTTTTTAAGAGAAAAAAAAAATGTTTTGGGTTTTTTCCCGTGGGGTTATCCCCTTATCCAACCCAAATTTTTTTTATGTTTTTATGTCTTTTCCTTCCAGCAAAAATTTAAAAGGGGCCTCAATGGGCGCTAGGTTTTGCCAGCCTTTTTGGGGTTTTTCTATATGGCGGCCTGGGGGGAAAAATTTTTTTTTAAAAACCCAACCCCCCTTCCATAAGTGTAAATTTAAATGGTATTCCCGTTAAATTGACGTTTTATCCCTTTTTTTTGGGGGGGGGATTCTCAAATAAAAGCCCAAAATTTTTTTTCCCACATAAATTTCAATGTTTTGCAACTCCAAAATTTTCACACGAACATAAAACTAAATCTTTGAAAATTAAACCCAGATATCTTTGGGTTTTAGGTAGGAAGGGAAAAAAAAATACAAATGAAAAACCCTATAAAAAAACCCCCTCAGAGAAATTCCATTTTTGGGGGGGCTTTGCCCCCTCCCCTTTTGACCAAAAAAAAAGTACCAAAAGGCGGACTTATTGTTTTAAACGTAATTGTACCCTTTATCTGAAGACTTTTTTTCACCAAAAAAGAACAAAATTTCCCGAGGGTTTAAACAAAAGGGATATTTAAAGAAAGTGTTTAAAAAAAAAGCTGTAGATAAGTTTTCCCAAAAAATTTTAAGATTTTTCCCGCTTTTTCAAAAAAAAATAGAAATTTGAAACAGGTCAAAATTTTTAAAAACTTTTTGCAAAAAATATCATAAAATCATCAATATTGTGAAAAGCATCTGCCCATACCCTTTTTGTTAACCCAATATATGAAAAATTTTTTTTAAGATTTAACACCAAATTTGTACCCCGCAGAGCCCCCACTATTGGGTCTTTGATATCACCCAGTACTTTTACAACTTCTTCTTCAAACAAAACTATGTGGTTAAACACCAAAGTTTTTTTTTTTAAAAGGGGGTCCAATATTTGTTTCAGTTTGTAAATTTTCGTAAAAAAAAATCTACCTTCCCTTTTTTTCATAATGGTAAAAACCTTTCCCCCTCAAAAAAAATTTATAAAAACTGCAACACTAAAATGGTTTGTTTAACCCGATAGTGGTGGGATTGCCCCAAATTTAGTTTTGTTTGGCGTATTACAGGGCCATTGAAATCCCCCAAAAACGGGCGCCCTCTCTCGGGCGCATTAAGCTGGGATTTTTGGGCTTTTAAGGGTATCCTTAAACATTTTGACGTGTACATCAAGGGGATTCTTACATCCTTTAAAGGGGGGGTAGGGATTGAGCGTATTGAACGTCCCCACGCGGAGGAGATACCCCCACAAAAAGTTGCTAAGCCGGGAAGCTTTTGGGGGATTTTCCAAATTTTGGGAAAAACGCTTCCCCCGTGGGGATGAACATAAGGGGGGATTTTCAATATTACTATTGATTTATTGATTAATGTTCAGCACATCTAACATTGTTATATTTTATGCAGTATTCTGTAAGATTTTAATTTGTGTATTATGTTGTAACTTTGGATAGATTCCTATGTCATATCCGGTTTATACTATATTTAAATCGTGCAGTCACACTTGTTTGGATGCCAAGATGAAGGGTCGCGTGACCCAAAACGTGTCGCTGTCGATCTAGGTGCTATGGACTAACTGCTGCATCTCCCGTGAGTTAGAACGTATATGGTTTGGAACGTTTTAATGCATCAATAAAGTCTATGGATATGTTTTAAGCATTCCCCGACTGCAGCGCATGAATATCCCACATAGGAGCTGGCTCGTTCTCTTTGAATTTGGACATTATACTACTGCGGGATTGCACCCGGAGCCGTGCTCCCAGCTTTAACTACCAAAGGTCTCTGAGTGAGGTGAGCTGTTTTGTTTCTATTGACTGCACCTCTAACATTTTATAGGGCTAATTTATATCCTGTTTTCCAGTGTTTTCCAATGTGGTTTCTGTACTTAAATCTTACTTAACAAAGTATTATTTCTAATACACATGGACATTTTTCATTATTGGATGTGTGTTTTTCATGTTTGATTTAAGTATATTTTTAATTTTGACATGAATTGGGATTGCTAGACCAATCTTTCTTTACTGAAATCCGCCATGTGAACAACCCTATCAGTATTATGGAGAGAATGTAAGTGGGGGAACAGGGCAGGGAGTATTTGTGTCAAGGCACCAGTCAGACAGTGCATGAAGCTATATGTTGTTTTCCTCAGTGTAAGAGTACATCCACGTCACAGGAAAAAATTACTCATTGAAATCTGCCATTGAAAACCGCATCGTACAATAAATTTTCAACGATTATTTCACATGGTATTGCATGTGGCTTTAGGGTCGTTTATTACTCACGTTTTACAGTCAGAAACCAGTCCCATTAATTTCTATGTGGTTTTGGACATGTATCTGTGTTAACAACCACATGCAAATGTTTTGGGCACATTTTACACAAGGCTTCTAGCCATCTCCATCAACATTGATAACATATTTCCACTCATTTATTCCATGGAATACGAGCAAATATTGCATATGTTCTAAGCTTTTTTACAGAGCGTTGGTTTTGAAAACCGACCGCTAAGAGTACGTGTATGAACTACAATGCATATTTTCTATTGAGGTCAATGGGAATCATTTACTTTTGGTTGTAGACAAGTATTTCAAATTGAAATCTGTGTGAATTCCGACTTGAAATATTCGAACTGTGGGTATAGCCTAAAAAACTTCCAGTATAGTGTACAGACCACTTTGAAAATGTGCATTTGAGGGAACCAAGTGAAAGAACAAACATCCATATTTTGTAATTATTTTTAGAAATTGAAAATATTTGCCTAGGGTTTGCCTTTCAATATTACATGGTTACATAGTTTGTAAGGCTGAAAAAAGACATTCGCCTATCCATTTCAGTCTATTAACCTACAATGTTGATCCAGAGGAAAGAAAAAAAAAACATGTTGTAAATTGTCCTGATTTAAAGGAAAAATTGATTCTCATCGCCAAATCTGGCAATCAGAATAAATCCCTGGATCAAAGACCATTCTCCTGAATCCTGGTCACTATAACTTACTCTCTAGAAATGCATCCAGATGCTTTTAAATGAACTTAGTGAGTTCTCCATAGCAACTTTTTCAGGCAGAGAATTCCAGTCTTTCAACTTTTACAGTAAAGAAACCCTTTCTATGTTTGTGTATGTTTGTGTAGAAACCTTTTTTCCTCAGATATAGAGAATGCCCCCTTGTTCTGCATATGGTCCTTAACATAAATAGATAATGGGAGAGATCTCTGTATTGACTTTTGATACATTCATCCATTTTATTTCGGTCACCCCAAAGCTGTCTTTTCTCTAAACTAAATAACCTTAATCTTGCTAATCTTTCTGGGTATTGCAGTCCACCCAGTCCTACTTGTTGTCCGGCTTCAAACCTATTCAAGCTCTACAATGTCTTTTTCACACACTGGTACCTAAAACTGTACACAATATGCCATGTGTAATTTAACCAGGGATTATTAGAGTGATAGCAGAACTATATTTTTATCATGTGCATTTATACCCTTTTGATACATACAACTGGACTACAAAAACAGAAAAGGTAATTAGTATGGTCCCCAATAGACTAATGATGTTGTACTGTTGTAAAAATGTTACTAATAGATATACTGTATATTTCATCTATATTAACAATTTACTATTAATTTTGCATACAAGTATATAACATGGCACCAGTAGAAATAACAACAGCGAGCAGCCTAGAATTATAAATATAATGCAATGATGTGACACTTTTCCTCATTCACATTAATGTATTATTAATAGACTCTTAATAGTGTTTGCAATTGCTTGCAGCAAGTTCATTGAACTTAAGTGTCCTGCTTTTGCTCTGCCACAAAACAGTTTAGTCTGCTTTGATGTATAGAAGAGCCATACCTTTAACAAAAGTCTACTTTGTCAAAGCCAGCTGCTGCTGAGACATTTTCAACACCAAGATCAATGAGCTGTAGGGTCACTGAGGTCTATGAGGATGAAACAGAATAGGAGTAATACAGTAAAAGGACATAATAGTGAGTGTAGACGTCAATAAGGTGAAGAAAAAAAATACCACAGGAAATGAGAAGCATCTGTTTACTGGAAGAGATGGATGTTGAAGCAAGATAAATTCCAATTACTAATGGTTTCCTTTTATTAAACAATCTGACAGTAATATCTTTCGGAATGATACACTGCCTATTTTTCCTCCTGGTGTTTAATGAGACTATTAGGAATACAGATATGAGGAAAGGAGCGTGTGTCTGTTCAAAATTGCTTGTTTTGCTACAACTGGTTGTCTGAGGTCGGAAGGATTACAAGATCTATAGAAAGCTATGTGTATACACACACACATTTATATGTATATAAATATATATATATATATATATATATATATTTATATATATATATGAATGTTGGCATTGACAGGCCAGTTCTAAATCAGTTTAAGGCAGTGTAGCGTGCACCAGAATGTATGAGCCTGTTCGTCTGCAGTTCATACATACAGGCGCACTGTAGTGGCAATATGACAGCTCAGACAGACCACCTTTAACTTGGTCTGGCTGTTCTAACTGTTCTGCGCCTAGATTTGGCGTTAAAGAATCATAAATGTGTCTGCTTCTAAGAATGTGGTACAGCATGCCCCCCAGAATGCCCCTAATATATGGCACACTACAGAGGTACTTATCGCGCCAAAATTTGGAGTGCGCCTGATCATACATTCTTTTTGGCTCAAACTACACCAGAAAAGTGGTGCAGCCCCGTTCATACAGCACACCTCGCCCTAAGTCTAATAATAGTCTGACACTTCCTATTCTGTAGAGGAAACCTGTCAGTAGCATTCTCATTATCAGTACAGGCAGATTTACTCTAAAAGGTGTCACCATTGTGTAGACAACACAGGATCCACCATTCACAATTGCAGACAGTGATTTCAACAGTTAGAACACCTCTATTTGTACATGGTCCTGATAGACCCTTTCTGACACAACTGCCATCACCTGTAAAACACCCTTTTTTCTCAGTCATACAGCTCATATCGCTGTTGGTAAGCTTTATTACTTGTGCTGTTCTAAAAATCTGTTTTACAAGCATGATATATCTCACCTGATGGAGTTCTAAAGAGGAAACATTGTTAGTATACAGCTGATAGGGACGTCTGTGACCTGAGTTGCTGAGTTGATGATTGTGTCAAGGTCAAATGTTTCATTGATCAATTCTCAGTATGAAAAGACAAGCAACAGAATAAGCTGTGGTTGAAAGTCAAACTTTGGCACAAAGGACAGAAATTTTGACCTTGATGAATTTGAGATAAAATACACAAAACTGTGGCACCTCAAATTACTGGAGAGTTAAGCATAGGTTTAAAGGCTCCAGTATCAGTTAAAATCATTAAGCGTGCACTGTACAATGGTGAAATACATGGCAAGGAAGCAATAGCCAAACCTTTCACACACTGAAATAGTATGTTCAGTGATACAAAAACAACAAGACATGGACACTGGAGGCATGGAAACATGTAATATGGTCTCATGAGCTCAGTTTCACAGTTTTTCCAACTTCTGGCTGTGTGTATGACTGGAGATCATTGGATGAAGTTTACAATGTTGACTGCCTAACCTCTTCCTGACTGACGGTCATAATAATATGGATCTAATTTTTTTCCCCCCTTTCCTTCTGAAAGCTATAACCTTTTTATTTTTCCACCTACATAGACGTAGGTGGGCTTTTATTTTGTGGGACAAGATGTACTTTTTAATGGTGTTATATATATTACCATTGAATATACTGGGAAAGCGCAAAAAAAGAGGAGCAAAATGTGAAAAAAACTTATTTGCGCCATGTTTGCGGATGTTTTGTTTTTACGGCGTTCAATCTGTGGTAAAAATGATGTGTTATCTCAGTATTCTACCTGTTGATACGCATCCAGCAATACCAAAATTGTATGGTTTTCGTTATGATTTGGTACCGTAAACAAAATTCCAAATATTTTCTATTCTTGAAATTTGCGCCACGGCGCCATTTTGTGCGACCAGTAATTTTTTTTTACTAACACCTATGGACGTGAGTAAGGGGAATTTTTTGTGGGCTGAAGTGTACTTTTTATTGCTAGCAGTTTGGAATGCATGTGACTTTTTTTTTATCAATTTTATTCCAATTTTTATAGGACGTGAAATTGCCCAAAAAACACAATTTTGGCTTTTGGAATTTTTTTTTACTTCTATGGTGTTCAACGTACAGGATAAATTATGTTATAGTTTAATAAATCAGACTTTTTCGGACTCAGCGACACCAAATATGTGTAACTTTTATTATTTTATTTTTATTTGTATAATGGCGAAAGGGGGGGTGATTTGAACTTTTAATACTTTTTTATGTTTTTACACATTAAAACTTTTTTTTTTACTTTAACTTTGAGTCTCCCTAGATTGCTTCACCACTAGGGGGCGCGATCATTTATACAGCCTAATGCATTGTATATACAATGCATTAGGATATACAAAGAGGAGGGTTTCCCCACTTCTTGCCTGGGGTCGGAAGTGGGGAAAGTGAATACATGGCAGTAGTGGAAGCCGGCAAAAGGCTTCCAGCTGCCATGTTCAGCGATTGGGAATCAGGAATCTCACCGCTGACAACCCGATCGGAGTGAGGAACGGTGCACGGCACCAATTCTCATTGATTTAGACTCCACGGCGCTGTAACCGCTGGGTGTTAGCTACAATTAGTCGCTAACACCCGGCCAGTTACGGGCATCAGGACGTATCTGTATGTCCACTGTCGGTCAGGGGTTAAACCCACAGGCATCGGGTGTTTCCTGTATGGTTTGGGGTGAGATATCATGGCTCTGTAAAAGGGGTGTGGCTTAGCGTGCAATGGCATGCGGCAAAAAATTAGACAACATTTTGGCATGGTTAGTGGCTTTAAAGGGGGACTTACAAAAGCTCATTGGTCCACTGGGGTTTGATTAGAAATAGATCAAAAACAAGTACACTCACCTCTGTAATGCTCCTGTTCCGTCCCGGGGGCTGGCGCGTACATCCCGCTGCTGCACAGTGAACATCCATCGTCCACGTGCTACGTGCAGCCAATCACTGGCCCCAATGTCACAGGGATGTCATATCCAACCGGAGGGAATGGGAGCGTCATGGAGGTAAGTATACTTTTTCCATTTCTCATCATACCCCAGCAGACCAACAAGGTTTTGTAAGTCCAGGACAACCCCAACTTAAACATTTTATAAAGTAAGACTAGACCATTTTAACCTGTGCAAGGTTTATGAACACTATGATAAATGCAGTGCATTATAAGGTTGTCTAGTACTATTTAAGAGTTAGGGTATGTTCACATGGCATGTTGGGTCTGTGTGAACATACACTTTTAGATGAGTGTTTGGATCCGACACCAAACGGACCCAAACACGCATCTAATAAATAGCAGTGTGAGTTACATTGCTTTTAATATGAAACGCGCATCGGCGTTCACACGAGTGATTGCGGATGTGTGACTCATTGTGTCTTTCGGATCCATTCCAAGATTTGACATGTCAATTCTTGATCCGAAAGACGCAGCAGGAGCCCTATAATAAACTAAGGGTTGTGATCCTGCTGCATCCAACATGCATCCAAACACGCAGCTGCATGTTGGATACGTGTTGGATCCGTTTAGGATCTGATCGCCGCTGCGTTTTTGGATGCGATTTTCAAATCCAACATGGATCCAAAAATGCCATGTGAGACAGTATTGAAAAATCTGCCCCATTGTTCATACTTGCATATCTTTTATGTCCCTAAAAAAGGCATAATTAGGCAATAAACTTCTGTCTCTGATATGCCATCTCTAGGGTTAGCTAAGGCCTGGTTCTAATGGAAAAAATAGCACACCACGCTATGATATTTTGTATATCATTCTCGAAGGAACCTACGAGAAAGGTTCCAAATATTCATAGTTTCATAGTTTCATAGTTTGTAAGGCTAAAAAAAGACAAGTCGTCCATCTAGTTCAGCCTATTGTGACACAGAAATGAACCAGGCCTTACTGAAGAGTAAAGATGTTTCTGTTGTGTCGTGTATCATGTGTAACCAAGTAGCACTTACTAATACATTTTGTAGTTGAAATCTTTGTCCAGGCAGCTCCATTTCTGACAAACTGTAGAAAGGGAGTCCCCACCCTTCCAGTCATGGTGTGAGTTATGTGTAAGGCTATGTCTCCATTTCAAGAAATATTTCTGATAGTATAATGAATTATTAACATGAAACACGAGCATATCATTGTAATGGATTGCATATCAGTGCAATTGAGGCCTATCTATAGTGGTTTAAAGCAAGTGAAGACTGTATAAAAGGAATGATTCTTACCTTAGAGTTCTTTGATCAGTAAAAATGCAATCAGCCTTCAGTTTTGTACTAAAGCTACGGTATGTATTCTTCAAGACGACAAGTGTCCAAGGAATTTCATTCCCGGGGCCCATCAATGAAGTTGATTCTGGGGCCCACCAGTGGAGTTGATTCTGGGGGAACACCCTACAAATATTGTACACGCTTCTTATACTCTGCCTCTGTTTTTTGCGTCTTTCGCTTTACCTTTCGGCCTCTCCCAAGGATGTATATGCAGTTTAAAATAAACTCCAGGTCTGTCATGCACAGGGTCTCCCCACCCAGAGGCTTCCCTTCTTCCCAAGTCTAAATCTGAAGGAAACTCTCTGTATTTATGAAAACTGTACCCTAAAGTGTTAATTTTGAAGTATGACTTTGGTTGGGCTTAAATCTACTGGGTTAAAGGTTTAAAATGTTGACAATTTTTTTTTATCGGTACAAAAGTCATTGATTACTCCTCAAAGTCCCATAGAAGAATTTTTATGGAATGTTATCCGATATTTTTTAACACGTTTGTTGTAGTTAATCTATATGTTGCCCTTTAGTTTTTTCTCTGTTACTGTATCTAGTTAAGGCATCATTTTTTTTGTGTGTGTTAGCTCATTTATAATTTTTTTGCTTTCATCCTTCATTACTTATACATGGCTTGTATAGTCTCATTTCTTTCCAATTAACCTTGGGAAATTTTTGTGCATTTTCCTCAGTGGACATTGTTCAATATAAATTGCAAGGGAATGACATACAATGTCCCAATTAATGTTAACATATTTCACACTGATTAATGTTATTATAAAATATGCAAGGGATTAAACATTTTGCTCTATCATTTATATAGTGTATATTGTGGGAACATTAAAATAAAGCAGTTTCATTGAAAACTATGAACATATTTGAAAGGGTTGTCAGAGAGTTTAATAAATTAACCAAACAGCAGGAAATGTTGTAAAATAAAAAAACAACCAACCATAACTCACCTGCTAGATCCCCTGCCACTATGGTGCAGATGCTCTACTGGTCCCATTGGTTTCTATTTTCTTGCAATAATGATGTACATACATCCATGTGCCTGCTGCATACAACCTCATGTTGGAAGTGGTCACCTACATCAAAAATGGTTAAGATCACTGGAAGATTGATCCTGATCTGGACTGTTTGTCATTTTCCATTTTCAAGGCATATCATTTTGAGTTTACTATCTTGATGTTTTTATGTCTTCCTTGGTCTATCTGTATGTTTTACTTTCATAAGCGTCCTGTTTGTTTTATGTTTGCTTCATATTTAAAGAGGTTTTCTCACTACAACGATTAGTATTTAACATAAAGGGAACATAAAATGAAGACTTTTTCCAAATACATTGGTCAATATATATTACTTTAGGCATGAGCTAAAAGACATTTTATGTGCTCTGAGTGCACACAGGTCTCCATGGTTCCCTTACCATAAATCTGTTATCTAATGAGAGCAGAGACCTTAGAGCAGGGATTGGGCCCATGGGCGAACTAAGCTCTAGAGCAAACTAATTATTTCTGACAAGAATACAGATAAGTCCTTTTTTTCAGTTCTCACAGCACATGTATCTTGTGTTTACTGAAGATTACATCTCCTGCACTTGTCAGTGTAATGGCTTAGCTACTTACACAGATGCTAGATATGCTAACCACTGCTATAGATCCACCTACAGCCTGAGGAAACAGAGTGAGTGTAAAACTTCTTGTGACTCAATGAAACAACCAACATCTTTTGTCACTCTCCATGTTGAATTTCTATCTTGATGGAGTTTTCTAATCCTTTCCATTGTTTCAGTTGACAACTCTCTCTTTGGGACTGTTTGTTTGTTTGTTTGTTTGTTTGTTTTTTAATTAGTGAAGTTGAACAGCTCAGTAAGTCAATAAAAATTCCTCACACTAGTGATTCCGTACAATATTTTATCCTTGCCATGGACCAATTTCATATCCATATATTTGGGATAGGACCAGGATGCAGTATGGGAAGTAAGTCAACTGGCAGATGCAATGTACTGTGGATGCTCTGGACACTGCAATGGACTTTAAGGGTGACATGTATGAAAGGGTTTTTCACCCTTTTTCTGGCCTACAATGCACCTAACTGAGGAGTCTACGATGTCTAATGCACCTAATGAATGTGTTAGGCGCATTGTTTGTAAGACTCAACACTTTTGAATGCGCCTAACATGACGGGGTGTTCTGGGGGCGTTATGGATGCGTGTCACACCACACTCGCAATATTAGACCCATCTATGAATGTGGTTCGGCAAAACTAGACACCTTACTGCTCAGACAGGCAGACCTATTTCAATGTGGTCTGCCTGAGCCTGAGGAGTCAAAGTGGAGCTAGATTTGCTGTAAGGGGCAAAAATGTCCAATATTTCTCAACTTACAAAAGTACAGTAATAAAAAGTAATTTATTGTAATTATCAAACTGCATAAAATGTAATTTTTTAAATTTAAAGAAAAATATAATCATTTAATTTAATATAAAAATATATAATATCCCCAAAATATTAAAATATCTCATAAAATGTTTTTAAAATTAATAGAATCTAAAACAAATGTTACATTAAAAGCCCATTGATTATGTTGTTCAGATTTTTATATTTTAAATTTTTACTACATTAAATTTGAAATTTATTTTTGCTGCTCTCACCCTTTATTCTACATACAGCAAGAGCCAGAACAGCACAGGAATTGCCGGGACCTGTGGTCCTCTAAGCAGCATCAGTTACATAGTTTCTATTCACTGACATGCTATTCTAATTACTTATCTTATTTCCAGCCTGTCTATAGCCTTAATACATGTTACGCACATTACTTATGCGCCTATGTTTCGTAATGCGCCTAACACACAGGCGAGGCGTGTCGAACTTTACACACCATTTATGAACACACAAAAACACTTTCATATATCAGGTGTATTATACACTGAAAATGAGACTCGACTATTCACTTCGACGCGCCTTCCTTCATACATGACGCCCTAAGAATCTACTGCTAATGGTTTTATGCCAGATACCACTGGATATGTTCAAAGATCTTGTGGAGTCCATGCCTCAATGTGTGAGAGCTGTTTTAGCAGTGCAAGGGATCCTACACAATACTGGACAGACTGTCTTAATATTAGGGCTGATCAGTGTATATTACTATTTGATTAAATCTAAGATATTGATAAAAAACAGCACCAAACCAATCTTGGTGTTGGTTTTTTGGATGTAAAGTATGTCTGCTGCCAGTGGCCCTCTGGATATAACGCACACCCTTGTAACATTCCAGACGGACTAGTTTCCTGGTGAGCTGACTCAACTTTCATGTTCTCTATTATTAATACTACTATTATAATTATGATGTTTATCATTGTTGTTTTTACTTTTATTGTTATTATTTTCTATAGTGACTATATTGTTTAAATTTGAGGTATGTAGTCACATGAGGCTTTGTCCAAATGAAGTTTGCAATGATATTCATTCTTTGCATGATATTAAAAAATATCAACGGAGTAAAACTTTTACATGATGCATTTAACTCACTTTCAGGTTCTAAGCTCATCATTTGATTTATTGTTCCGCATTTTATGAAAGGACTACAAAGAAAATTTTCAGTAATACCGCCTGTGACCATGCACTGGAGAGAGCAAGGTGAAATCCTCAGTTTATTACGATGAGACCATACTTATTTCCACTGCTCCATAGCCAGAGGGCTATTTTCACACCACTGCATATATTGACAAAAGGGCATAAGAAAAATATGTTCTTCTTTTCCTCTGTATTAAATGTGAAATTGGTTTATTGAGGAAGAATGGTATTTCCAGTCTCAGCGGAACTCTCTCTTCAGATTATTCTGGCTTTGCAACTGCTCCCAGGGTCTTAAGTGTGTGTATTAAAACCCTATCAGTGTTACAAAGCTTTAACGGAAATATTACGGGCCATAGCTGGGCAGGATGAATTATAACACATATTTTATAGGATGTTCAAATGTAATTTATAATTGCAGCAACAAAAGTTATTTGTTCTAATCATATTTAAGGACCATTAACCCTAAAATCCAGAATGACTTTTACTGGGCTTTAGCAGGTTGTTAATTTAAAAAAATCTGGTCACTATGGTGACTAAAAAAATGATCCTAATGACTGGGTAATGCCTTTTGCTATTCAAAGGCTTGGAGATTTCACCCAGTGCCATATACATAGAGCTACATAAAAACTCTGTCTATCTATCAGAAGTGGGAAAAAGAAGTGTGAGATAGACTGGTGGAAGGCCAGCCGAGTCACATTATTATGACCACTTCCTACTTTCGATGCTGGCAGTACGTAACTCATGGAGGAAGTTACATGTTGTGAGCTGGTTTGGTGGGTATATAACGGATGTGACAGACTCTCTATATCTTTTGTTGCTGTCATGGATAAAAGGGGTGACTTATTAGGGTTGTTTTAGAACAATAGTTCAATAAACTCTACAGTCATATTAAAAAGTTTGGGCACCCCTATTAATCTTAATCATTTTTTGTTCTAAATATTTGGGTGTTTGCAACAGCCATTTCAATTTGATATATCTAATAACTGATGAACACAGTAATATTTCCCGATTGAAATGAGGTTTATTGTACTAACACAAAATATGCATTAAACCAAATTTTGACTGGTGCAAAAATGTGGGTACCCTTATCATTTTATTGATTTGAATACTCCTAACTACTTTTTACTGACTTTTTGAAGCACAACATTGGTTTTGTAACCGCACTGAGCTTTGAACTTCATAGCCAGGTGTATCCAATGATGAGAAAAGGTATTTAAGGTGGCCAATTGCAAGTTGTTCTCCTATTTGAATCTCCTGTGAAGAGTGGCATCATGGGCTCCTCAAAACAACTCTCAAATGATCTGAAACAAAGATTGTTCAACATAGTTGTTCAGGGGAAGGATACAAAAAGTTGTCTCAGAGATTTAACCTGTCAGTTTCCACTGTGAGGAACATAGTAAGGAAATGGAAGACCACAGGGACAGTTCTTGTTAAGCCCAGAAGTGGCAGGCCAAGAAAAATATCAGAAGGCAGAGAAGAAGAATGGTGAGAACAGTCAAGGACAATCCACAGACCACTCCAAAGAGCTGCAGCATCATCTTGCTGCAGATGGTGTTACTGTGCATCGGTCAACAATACAGCACACTTTGCACAAGGAGAAGCTGTATGGGAGAGTGATGCGAAAGAAGCCGTTTCTGAAAGCACGCCACAAACAGAGTCGCCTGAGGTATGCAAAAGCACATTTGGACAAGCCAGCTTCATTTTGGAAGAAGGTCCTGGGGACTGATGAAACAAAGATTGAGTTGTTTGGTCATACAAAAAGGCGTTATGCATGGCGTCCCAAAAACACAGCATTCCAAGAAAAACACTTGCTACCCACTGTAAAATTTGGTGGAGGTTCCATCATGCTTTGGGGCTGTGTGGCCAATGCCGGCACCGGGAATCTTGTTAAAGTTGAGGGTCGCATGGATTCAACTCAGTATCAGCAGATTCTTCAGAATAATGTACAAGAATCAGTGATGAATTTGGAGTTACGCCGGGGATGGATATTTCAGCAAGACAATGATGCCAAACACAGCTCCAAATCTACTCAGGCATTCATGCAGAGGAACAATTACAATGTTCTGGAATGGCCATCCCTGTCCCCAGACCTGAATATCATTGAACATCTGAGGGATACTTTGAAGCGGGCTGTCCATGCCCGGCGACCATCAAACTTAACTGAACTTGAATTGTTTTGTAAAGAGGAATGGTCAAAAATACCTTCATCCAGGATCCAGGAACTGATTAAAAGCTACAGGAAGCGACTAGATGCTGTTATTTTTGCAAAAGGATGATCTACTAAATATTAATGTCACTTTTCTGTTGGGGTGCCCATACTTTTGCACCGGTCAAATTTTGGTTTAATGCATATTGCACATTTTGTGTTAGCATAATTAACCTCATTTCAATTAGGAAATATTACTGTGTCCATCAGTTATTAGATATATCAAATTGAAATGGCTGTTGCAAACACCCAAATATTTAGAACAAAAATGATTAAGATTAATAGGGGTGCCCAAACTTTTTCATATGACTGTATATAGGACTCCAAATTAGACACATTTACTACTATCAAAGCTGCATCAGCAGAAAAAGCTTCAAGCTTCATGGCGATATAGGAATTGGTTCTTTGCTCATTGGAAAAAGGTTGCCTTCTCTAATTATGCCAGTCAGTTTTCTGCTTTATCAAATAGATGGCCATTGGGGTGTCAGGTGAGAAAAATGAGAAAACAAATATCCTGCAATCACTGCTAGAAAAACATAAGCTGGTGGCGGCAGTGTTAGGGTATGTTCACACGATGTACTGCGGTGTGTACAGTACGCGCCGCAGTACATCGTGTGCTTTGGGAGCTCACGCTAATACACTTGTACTCCCGCTGTGCCGGGGGGGGCGGCAGCCCGTCGGCCCCATTGGCATTCATTGCTCGTAGTGCGTATTCGCCACAAGTAATTAACATGTCACTTATCTCCCCGCGCGTACAATACGATACGTATTGTGCAAGCGAGGAGAGGAGGCGCAATCCATAGTTCTCTATAAGAACTATGGATTACTGTAATTTCTGCGTGCATCTCGCCCGTATTAGAGCGCAAATACACGTTGAAATGCGTGCCAAAATTACCCTGTGTTAACATACCCTTATAGGGAATGTTTTTGTGGCATTCTCTGGAGCCACTCATCCATGTGGCAGGCACTCTCAATTGATTTGGGTATGAATTAATTCTTGCACATCACGTTCAATCATTTATATGCTGATTGTCTTTCCTGGCGTTGATGAGATCTTCCAGCTAGACAATGCAATATGTCACATAGTTAAAAATGTCTGACATTGGTTGGAAGAGCATTGGCAAGAGTTCACATACTACCCTGCCACCATCATTTCCCAGGCGTGAACCCAATTAAGCATCTTTTGGACCACCTCGATCGCCGTGTTTGCTCTGTGGAACCTCCCCCACAAACCTTCTGACAGCCGTGGGATGCACTGCAGTCAGCATGGCTCCAGATACATGTGACAATCTACCAGGACCTTTTAGAGACTCTCACAGCCCATCTAGCTGCTGTCCATACTTCACAGGGAAGTTAGAAATGTAATGCAGCTAGAAATGCTATATCTAACCCGGCTCTTTTCACTTCCTTTTGCTGCCCTCTGGAAAAATATCTCTAAATAAAAAAGCAATTTCAATACATGTGTAATAAGTTCACCTAGTTTTGGGTACCCACCGATATTGTGGAATATTTGTTGTCACTGAGAGATATCTCCTATAACATAGTTCCTCTGTATAAGCTTTATGGCTGTGTACGGTGTATACCCCATGCATGTATATTTAGAGAAGATAAGAATACAGTTAAGATATAACGAGATTTGTCTGCAGCTAGTATAATTGCTGACAGATTAAATTTACCAATTTTTTTTTTTTATTTATTTATTGTTCCCATAAATGTTCTAGGTTGATGGCACATGCTAACAGTTAAGGTTATTAACATAGGTGTGTCAGTTTAAGAAAACCAACAAACCCGTCAGAGTGTCCTCAATTTATTTCACTCTATTGTGCCTCAGTAAAACAAAAAGAAAAAAATTATTTTTCTGGTCGCAGATTTCAGAACTCTTAGGACTGCTCACATGTTTTCATCTACCGTAAAATATGCAACAATGTTCCTGAGGGCTCATGATATTCAGAGCCAGGTCACAACTGTGAAAAGAGATGAATATTCTTCCAACCTCATAAATAACCACTTAGTGCAACTTAGGTGACTTTTCAGTGTGTTGCTGTAAGCTGTTCTCATTCCACGGTAGGTTAAATATCCCCTCCTCTTAATGTTGCATGGTGATAAATGTTCTCATTTTGGCATAGCATTATCTCTAGATGAGCTGAAATAACTAAAATCAAGGGACTACTTGAATGTGATCTGAGAAACACTTGGCATGATATTAATGAACAAAAGTCTCTGTGGCCCTTGTGCTAGTGAAGATATATTTCCTAATGTACTGCATCTATTACAGTATTTCATGTAATGCCAAATGTTACTGCAGTAATAATACAAGTAATATTTACATGCAATTATCCATTCCACTTTTCAGCTATAGACTACAGAACTATAGGTGATTAGCCAGACTGCTCAACCATTTCTGAGTTCTGAACATCTTTCAAAACCGTAGACATTAATATAGATTTGGCCACTTCTATTCTCCTAACTACTCTTCTGGAAAAGTTTTTTCTACATTTTAGAATGTGGCCTAATTAACTTACGTTCCATTTTGCCTTAGTGAAATTGAATATCAAAATTTGATTATGAGGTCTTGCTCACAGTGTTTAAAGTTTATCCCAGAGGTGTTCAGTAAGGTTGAGGTCACAGTTCTGAAGAGGCTAGCCTAATTCTTCCTCCACAAACCTGGAAAGCCATGCTCTTATTGAACTGCTTTATTCACACTAGCGTTGTCATGTTGAAATGAAAGTCAACCTTTTCCTAAACTAATTTTATAAAGTTTAAAATTATTTCAATGTCATAAAGCGTCCATCTTAGACATGCACAGACTTCTTTGTTTACTAAAATTAAAAATTTCCAACCTGTCTTTATACAAAAGAATTGTATCTTCTAAACCGAGGTGCATCAATCAGACTGTCATCTGCCGAGGAAGCATGATTCATTACTACACTATCTGATTTTGCTCCAGTCCAGTTCATGCTTGGCATTACACCTGTGATTGTAACAATCAGCTTAACTATGGAAGAAAACTATAAGGGTGCTTTCTCACAGTGCGTTTTTGGTGCAGGAAGGCACAGCAATTATTGTTGTACATTGCTGCACAAAAAACATGGCAAAAATCGCGGTAAAAATGGCCGCGATTTGCTGTGATTTTTGTGCAGCAATGTACAACATTAATTGCTGTGCCTTCTTGCACAAAATATTTACTATTTTGCCGTAGGCAAACATAAACTCCATCAGTTCTCTATCTGTTAAACACTAAAACGTAACTTTTATTATATATAACTCTTAACCTCTATACACACTATTAAAAACCTGATCTCTCACCTCATCATTTAACCCTTTTTTACTTCTGAAAGAGGGAATAACTCCCTTTCTATTATCAAGTCTGGTGGAGCACAACCTATTAACAGGAGAGACTTTATCTATAGCAAATTACTAACTCCAGTAAGGGATCCTAAGCCAACCACCTGGGCAATCGTCCCCAATCTCATGGACACAGAACAAATAAGGCCCCCTTGTGACACCCCTGCAGCAGGTGACACTTGTAGACAGAGGTGAGAAATCACAATTTAAAACATCATATCTGACCTCGCCGACATGTTTCGCCAGCTAACCTGGCTTCATCAAGGCTTAGAGGTCCGATGTTCGGATCTATAATCCTCCTTCTGTCTTTTTATAACTGTTAGAGCCCATCCCCACGGCAGGATATTCAGTCGGTTTTACAGACGGTTTTCGGATTGTCAACCTTTTTCATTGATTTAAATACAAAATCCATGCAATAGTTCACACTGCATGTAATTTCCACCAGACGGTTTTTGACACTGCCAGCGTTCCTAAAAACTTAGAACTTGTTCATTTTTCCACCCGGTTTTAGGACAGAAGATATACATGTCAGTGGTTGAGGGCGACAGACGAATTTGCAAACCGCGGACAGAACTGTCCCTCAAAACCACGTACAAGATGTCAAAATACTGGCCTGATTCTTTAATCAGAATCCGGATGGTATTTTAACCTGTCGTGTGGATGCACCCTAAATGGTCTCTGGGGGAGAGGTACAAAATTTGTTACCTTAATTCTGGTTTTGGTCACATACAGAGGTCTTTTTTTTCCCCTAAAAATGGAGTGAGAAGATGAACATTTGCTCATTTTAACGCCCTTTTGTGTCTTATTATTATGTTTATAGACTTAACAACACAGACATTTACCAGTGTTTAGACTCTGGTGTCAAGTACTTCACAACAATCACACACAAACATCAAAGACATTTATACATTTTAAACTGTCCCTATCCTGTCTACCCTTATCCAATCTTTAGCTTAAAATATGCTGACTGCTTCTGTAGCAGATCCTGTTACACCACACAGTTGTATCTAATACATTTCTGACAGATATCATACTGTAACTCTACTCTAGTTCTAATAATTCTCAGGAGAATCAGGCTTTACATCTGTAATACAGGAGCAAAAAAGCAGTCCTTTGACATCCATCTGCAATCAGCCTTAGTTAAAGCATCATATAAGGTTGATTGATTTATGACTATTAGTTGTTACAGTTCATATGGTGGGATAGAAAATTATCTTTAAAAATACCTATATAATTTAATTTGCATGCAACAACATTTTACTACCTCCCTGCGTTTTTAGTGTTTCTTTAATACATGCACCAATAAACCTAGACATATGTGGTATATAGGAACTCCACGTGGTAGGTTTTTCCATAGTACAGTTTATTTTCATAAGGCATATGCTTGAGTACGCATTTTACTCTCCAATTTTCATTATTTATTCAGTTTTTGTTAATAACCACTGTGTTATGCTAAGTTGCATGAAGGTAATTGTGCCAATTTATTATGCTATATTTCTGTATGCAATTAGGCTGTTTGTTCTAATAAAATTAATTTTGGTTGCATAGTAGCTATCTGTAGTGTGCAAAATATATATTTTTATTAAATTTGTGATTGACAACCACATAGTGCAGGTATAATGTTTCAGCAAAGTCACAACTTTTTGTTGAAGCATATAACTAATGTATATATTTTTAAACACCGTGATTTATTTATTTTTTTTTTGCATTTTTTTAGCCATTTTGTTTAAAAAAAAATTCATGTTTGACGGAAAGCTATGTTTAGGAGAAGAGGGATATTAGTAACTATTCAGCACAGTTGTGATTGTGAGGCTGTCTGCTTTCGGGAAACATATATAGGGTTTAGAGGTGCACTTATTTTTTTGGGTTGTGTAGTCCCTGTATTTTATAAATTAGTAGTACTTAAAAAACATCCATATTAAAACCAGATTTTTGGTCTTTCAATTCTGATAATTTTATGATAAGATATGTGTATTTAGACATAGGCCTAAGTGGTATGTGTATGTTGCATATGTTATGTTTTGTTTTTAGAAGATGCAGTATGTTTTTTTTTTGTGTCGGTCACACTTGTGGGCCACAAATGGAGTTTTTATAGAAATTTTCACTTTAATGCAAAATTGCATGCATTATTGACTAGTAGAATTGTTTTCAAAAGTGTGCAAATTACTCCAGCTACCAAGGGTGCTAAGTGTTTAAAACCTACTGGCAGCAAAATGGATATGTGATTCCCTAATGGTTTAGAAAAGTGAAGGGATTGATATCAATATTCTTAGGGAAAGAAAGGGTTTATGTCTGTACGTGTATCCCTGGTGGTCAAAGGCATTACAAAAGGATTAATGTTTACTTGATATCCAGTGGGTTTCTTACTCCACCAGGCCTTGGTGTTGTCACTGTAGCCAGGGCCATATTTTCCATTGGACACACTAGGCAGTTGCCCGGAGGCCCCACAAGTATGGGGGCCCCATGTGGTGTATGTATGTCACAGGAATACAAGAAACATATCCTGGATCCCTTGGTTGGCTATGCTTATTTAATTGTGTGTTTTTAGGATGTGTAACCAGTTAAAAAACAGGGTAGAGAAGAGAGCCAAAGGCTCCCTGTCCTGCCAAATAGTCTTGTAGGCTGCAGGCTGGCGGTGTCCAGACAATAGTGGCGTGCTAATATTAGTGTGCTTAGGGGTGGATAGAGGCATGGCCTAGCGTGATGTCATGTATTTTGGCAGTGCCCACTGCAGTGCTATACCCAGGTGCCCATAATTCTTCTAAGACACACACAGATTGCTATTTATCGCTCTCATTGACTACTGCTCATAATCCCCTCTGTTATACACTACTCCCCATACTTTGCTTACAGACTACCAATTCACACTGACTTTACTGAAAATTATACTTCATACCTACATATACATGGTTATTTTTTCAGGGGAAAATTACTTGTTAGGAGCCCCAAGTCTAATGGATAGGGAGAGAGCAATGCATAAGGCATTTAATTTACTGTTTTTTTTTTTTTTTTTGGGGGGGGGGGGGGTTGTATTTTATGTACTCCTGTATAACTTTTAAGTTTTATTGCTGACCTGAGTATTTGTACACTAAACAAATACTGCCTACCCAAAAATGGGGAAGTCGCCCCGATAAGGGCGCCCCCCCAACACCGGAAACCCTTAAAATAACCCTATCCCTAACTCATCTACAAAAAAAAAACCATAAAAGACAAAAAAAGTGCACTAATGAAAGTGTGCCGTATCAAAAACCAAAAATTATAAATAAACTAGATGTTTAGTAAGCTCTATATTTGGGGAAAATTTGGAATATAGAGGGGGTTTTAACATCTTTTTGTGACCTTAAGACCATTTAAGTTATTGTATGGAAATAACGTTATTAAACACTTTTGTGAGTTTTTCTTCACCCTCATTTTTTGGAAATCTAGTGATTGTAAATTTGTTTTGGGTTTTTGTCAGGCAACTTTCACTTGGTGCACTTTTTTGTCTTGTATGAGTTTTTTCTGTATGTAGATGTAGTTAGGGATGGGTTTTTAGGGTTTCCGGGGTTGGGGGGCCCCTTTTCGGGGGGACTTCCCCATTTTTTGGGGAGGGAGTATTTGCTTAGTGTAGTCTAGGGTAGTTTTTCCCTTTTAGGTTTTTATTATAATTTCAAATAAAAGTTATATTTTATATACCTCTTTCTTAGGTGTTTACCTGAGTTGTTTTTTGTTATATTATATTGGTAACCCAGGTCTCAATTCTAATTGTATTTAGGGTCCTCTACACCCTGATATCGCATTTAGAGTAGAGTACACGGTTGAGTTTGACCTGAGTATTTACCTGAGAGCTGCCTGTAAAGCCCTTTGTTGTTGGGCTCAGTCTTTACAGATGTAGCAAAGCCAAAATTTCACAGTTTCTCTTATTTTGTTCATAGATCACCATAAGGCCAATGAAAGTTGCAATAACTTTCTGTACTGCGATAACATTGTGCATTATATGTCAAGTTTATTTTTGCTATATCTGTATATCAAGGGTATAATCATACAGCCTGGGCTACCAAATTTAAAAATAGCATTGTTTGGCAGATTGATGATCAAAGTGTAACGAGCAGCCCTGCAGCCCTTGGGCCAGGCTGCGGGCGCTCTCGTGTCCCTGCACTCTCCCCTGGCTTGGGGGCAAGCGGCGCTCACTCGTTCCTCCGCGTTGATACACTTACCCGGCCGCGCTCCTATTTCCCCACGGTCTTCTGCCGATGGGTGCGCGCTTCCCCGCCCCTTAGGGCTCAGGCGCACGCACGCCAGTTCTTTTTAAATTTAAAGGGCCAGCGCACCAGTAATTGGTTAATTGCCGAGCGCTGACCCTATGTATTGGTAACGCCTCCAGCACGTCCCCGCTTAATCTTTAGTGCCTGTTTCCTTCAGAGAAAGTGTTTATTCTAGTCTCGTCCTGATTTCCGTGTACCGAACCTTCTCGCCTACGTCCTATGACCACGAACCTTTGCCGCCTGTCCTGACCTTACCGCCTGTCCCCGACTACGAGCTTGCCTTACGATTTCGTACCACGCTATACCTCGGCTGTCACCGCAAGCAAGTCAAGTCAGGGGTAGCAACCTGGTAGACTCCCGCCGCGGCAAGTCCATCGAGCTTTGCGGTGGGCTCTGGTGAAAACCGGGACCTACTTAGACTCCGCTCTCTGGCGAGGCTTACACCACCGCTTGCGGAGGTCCAGTGGATCCATTACCACACTCGTGACACAAAGCCACATATAGTGCCAACAGCAGTAAAAAGGAAAAAAAAAAATCTATGGGTGTTACATATCTGATTGACCTTTACCAAGTGCTGGTGTATCATAGCTTAATTTGTCACTTACAATGGAACTGCTTGAAGAATATAACCTTTCACAAATCTACTTAACTTGAGTTTTCACAACTGCTAATTTATGATTCAGATAGCATGGCAGCTATTGACAAAACCTGTCAACCTCTTAGTCCGTGCCATTCAGCCATTGGCTAATAAAGAATTCACAAGAAGAATCACCGCTCTAGTACCATGAGAAAACCAGCATGTCTTGGACAACGACAGAAAAAATAATCCTTGTGTATGTTGAGTTAATTTTGTAAATTGTTACATATCTGTAGTTTTATTTTAAGTATTTTTAGAGCATCATATTCAGTTTACTTTATGCAGTATTTCTACATATAGGGCTATTTAAAACATTTATACCTCACTTTACAGTCACACCAGACACTGATCGCTCATACCTATTTTACATATATATAGTATCTCACTTTTGTGAGTACATGCCTCACATTTCTGTTCATACTATTGTATATTCTCATGGGACAGTGCACAGCTTGCATATCAATGTAAATTTGATGTGCCCTCAAAGTAACTCAACATACAGGCACAATATTAGAAACAAATTGATACACCAAAGTAAAAGGGGAAAAATTTGTCCCCATTTTTCCTATTTTCACTCCATGGTGTCATGTGATCATTAGTGTTACAAGATCTAATTTTTTTAAAAAATTGAGGCAGGTTTTAAAATTTGGTGCTATCGTTTCAAACTTTTCTATGATACAGAAATTAACATTTCACCTCATGGCAAAGAACTGTCTGAGGATCTGAACATTTTTTTGCTCTACATAAAGATGTCTTCTGCTATAAAAAGATTGCCAAAAGCCTGAAACTGAGCTACAGCACAGTGGCCAAGACCACACAATGGTTTAACAAAACAGGTTCCACTCAGAACAGGCCTTATCATGATCTACCAACAAAGTTGAGTTTCATAGTTTCATGGTTTCATAGTTTCATGGTTACATAGTTTGTAAGGTTTAAAAAAAGACAAGTCGTCCCTATTTCAGCCTGTTGTGCTAAGGTTTGATCCGGGGAAGAAAAAAACCCCCAATGAGGTAAAAGAAAATTTCCCTAAATTTTGGGGGGAAAAATTCCCTTTCCCTGACCCCAATCTGGCAATCAAAAAATCCCGGGATCAATGCCCCCCTCCCCTAAACCTAGTACTATCTTGTTATATTATTACGTCCGAAATCTCCAAACCCTTTTTTGAACTGGGTTTTTTGAATTCCCATGACGTCCCCTGGCGGGAAATTCCCCATAGCTCCTCCCTCTTTAGTAAAAAACCCCTTTTAGTTTAGTTGAAACTTTCGTTCCTCAAGGACGAAAAGATCCCCCTTGTTTAGATAAGCCCTTGTAAAATTTAAATCTTGGGAGAGATCTCTATATTTGATTTTGATGTATTTAAACTATTTATTTGTCCCCCGAAGCCTTCTTTTCTCTAAACTAAATAACCCTAATCTTGCCAATCTTTTGTGTACTGTAACACCCCCTCCTTTTATTATTTTTTTTTCCGCCCTTTGTACCCGTTAAGCTCACAAATTCTTTCCTGTCATGGTGCCCAAACTGTACACAATATTCCAGGTGTTCTAAACCAGTGACTTGTATAATGGGAGAAAATGTTTTTCATCATGTGATCTATGCCCCTTTTAAGACCCCCCTGATCCCATTTTCTTTGGGGCTGCTGCCTGACACTGGGTGCTCAATTTTTTTACTTCCACCAGGATTCCCAAATCCTTCCCATGTCACTTTTACCCCCTGTTTTTTTCCATTTAAATGTATATTAATGGATTTCTTTCCCCATGGCATAACCCTTGCATTTATCATGTTTAAACCTCATCTGCCCTTTTTCCCCCCCAGGCCCCCAACTTATCCAAAACCCTTTGTAATAACATATTATCCTCTATTTTTTGGGTTACTTTACAGAGCTTAGTATCGTCTGCAAAATCGAATTTCACTGTGATTCCCTGTTTAAGATCATTAATGAAAATTTAAAGGGTAGGGCCCTTTTCGACCCCTTTTGGTACCCCACTAGTAACAGCGATCCATTGAGTATTTTACGTTTTTACTCCTTTGTTTTTATCAGTGAGCCAGTTTTCTTACCCATTGCACACTTTTCCCCCGTCCCAAGCATTCTCATTTTTCTTACCAACCTTTTTTGTGGCACGTATCAAATGCTTTAGAAAAATCTGATATTGACTCCGTGCCTCACCCCCATCCAGTCCCACACTGACTTTCCCCATAGAAGTGATGAGATTAGTTGGGAAGGGCCGATCCTTCATGAACCCGTGCTGGAAAGGGGTTTTACATTTATTTTCAGTGAGATATTCCAGGAAGGATCTCCCGAGAAAACCCCTTTAAACAAATTTTAAACCACCCAAAAGAGGTTAAGCTTACTGGCCTTTATTTTTTCCCGGATCACTTTTTGACCCCCTTTTTTGAATATTGGCACCCCATTTTTCTTTTGCCAAAACCTTTGGGAATACCCCGTTATTAAAACAGTTTCCCTGAATATTAAGAATAAAGGGGGCCCAACTATGACAAACACTTAACTCTCCCTTTGGACACTTGGGGGTATGCCATTGGACCCGGGGGTTTGTCTATTTTAAATTTTCCCAGACGGAAAACTGCACTTCTTCCCTGGGGTTTGACAAGAAAATTTTAATTGGATTTAAACCCCAAACCCTCTGGGTTTAACAGGGGGGGTCCCTCCTCCTCTTTTTAAAAACAGGGGGGAAAAAAATTGGGTTTACATGCTTTTGGATCATATCTAAATTTAAATTTTTAAAATAAATATGAAATGCTGCCAGTATTGCTTGTGAAGGGTAAAAACATTGGGGGATCAGCCTGCCCGTGCTTTAGAAACCTAACCCTCACACCCTGCATCAAATTTGGGTTTCAGGAAGGGGTAGTCCCAAAAGGAAAGCCTCGCTAAAGATGGGTGCACAAGGGAAAGGGCCCCCCCAAAAAGTTTGCGAAGACAAAACAAAAAGGGGGAGGCTTGCTAAACCAAGACCAAGGGGTAAAAATTTTTTGGTTTTAGATGGTGTTTAAGAATGTGGGGGCAGCCAAAACCAGGGGGTGAGTACAAACAATTTTGTCTTTCCACAGTAAGCAAGGGGTTGGAATGTCCCGGTTTGGGGTGCATGAAATTCTACCGGGGTGGGGAACTTCAGTCAATTGAGGGATTCATGACTGCCAATATGTACTGTGACATACTGATGCAAAGCATGATTCCTTCCCTTTGGAAGGGCCCGTATTCCAAATTAAAATGGGCCCAAAAAACACCTCCAAGACTAAACCCTTTCCTTGCTAAAAGAAAATGAGGGGGGCAGGGGCCCGGGCTGGTTAAACTGTCCCCCAGAAACTAAACCTTTATTGAGCTTTCTGTTGGAAAACCCCAAATGGAAGGTGGAGGAGCAAAAGGTCTCTAACATGCACCAGCTCCATGACATTGTCACAGAAGAGTGGAAGAGGATTCCCGTGGCAACTTGTAAAGCTCTATTGAACTCCATGTCCAAGAGAGTTAAGGAAGTGCTGGAAAATAATGCTGGCCACACAAAATATTGACCATTTTGACACAATTTGTCCATTTTCACTTAGGGGTGTACTCACTTTTGTTGCCAACGGTTTAGACATTGATGGCTGTGTGTTGAGTTATTTTGAGGGCACAACAAATTTATGCTGTTATATAAGCTGTATACTGACTATTTTACATTGTATCAAAGTGTCAGATCTTCAGTATTGTCCCATGAAAAGATATAATACAATATTTACAAGTATGTGAGGGCAGAGCAACACTGACGGAGATAGCATTCCGCTGCCACTGAGTGTTAAACAGCAGGAGATCTACAAGGTATGGGTTACTGTGTTGCTGGCCATAAGTAGGATAAGCCAGCAGTTTCATGACACATGGTAATTAGGATAGCTGTTGAGCAGCTAATCCTAGCCGGATTCCAAGACAGTTCTTACAGGCCTATTAAAAACCTATTCCTTCAGGACACAAGTGGTGTGTGGTTGGCTGCCAAGTGTGTGGAGTAATAATCAGGGCTGAGGAGAAGGTTTTGATTCCCCCCAGGCGTTAAGGAAGCCGGTACCAAGGACTGTACTGTTCTGTATGAGTACATGTTTTGTGGGGCTGGGTAGTAGACCCAGACCACTGATAGAGAAGGATTCTCTAAATGTTTAGTAAGTGGCTAGATGCCTAAGATTTATGTTGTAGTGTTTTGTACCCTGATCTGTGTGTAAAATGCTTTAAGAATAAAGCTGTCTGAGGTCAGTTTGAAGAAGTCTTGTGTCAGAAGAATGTGTAATAATAGTACATGATGCCCTACGAAAAAAAGAACCCCCGGGTTTAAAAAGAAAGTTTTTTAAAGTCATATTTATGTTATAATTATGTATTTACTTATATCATCTTTTTTTCTAAAAATGAAATGATGGATAGAAATAAATGCTCTATGTAGAACAGTTCACTTTTAGCTTCACATATTTGCCGGCACTTAAAATGCAGCTGTGCTCATTTCTTCCATTTTCATACTTTAGAGAAGGATGGGAGCCAATGAACCACAATTTAAAGAGCTTATGATTTGGATTATGTTTTCCGTACACATACATTTAGAACCATCTATTTTTAGCCTGGGATGTATTATTTTTAGAGAGCTTTATGTGCATCTGCCAGTCAAAGTGTTGAAGGAAATTACTGCTTAGGATCTGCTTCCTCAATTTTGTGTTTACAAGCACATAATGTACTTCTAGGAGTCAGATGAGATTTAATCACTTAAGGAATACAAACAGTAGACATATAGCATTCAGCCATACCATTAAAATCACTGACAAGTGAAGTGAGTAACATTTAATTATCTGGTGACAGTAACGCTTGTCAAGACAGAGGATACATTAGAAAGCAAGTAGGGTACACCTTGGGGATTTTCCGTTTGAATAGTTAGTACCGAAAAAGTCCAAGTAAGAAACTGCTGAGCCCCCAATAAATTCAATGAATCAAGGTCAGCAAAAATTTTTTACCCATGCACAAATTACTATAAAAATGAATGCTGGCTATAAAAGAAGGTTATCTTGATATACAGGCAGGCCCGGACTGCCAATCTGTCTTACAGGACAGATTTCTGGTGAGCCATTGCACAGTTGGCATCCTGACCTGACCTGCTCTTAGTGCATGCCAATTCAGTCATGGATGGTTACACTCTGAAATGATTCATGATTGTTCTGCACTCTCTCTTCCTCCTAGTACCATGCTGCTTGGCTGGGCCTTTGAATGTGGTTCCTTCAGTTCTTCTCTGTGGTCATGGCTGAGTGAACCCTAGCCTGCTCCAGTGTTTATGGCATTGGGGGGATTTCCAAATGTCTGAAATCTCAATCCTGGAAAAACAAGTCCAAAGCATGGAGGTTCCATTATGCAAATTACAGAACTTAAGGAGTTCATGCCTCAATATGTCAGAGCTGTTTTAACAGGACATATTTTGTATCAGATGCATCAAAACCCTATTCGAATAGTTATCAGGGTCCCTTGGATCTTATTCTTTCCTTTGTGCACTTTTAGCGAAGACCAGGAGCGAACCACATACTGTAATCTTCCTGTAGTAATCTATGGAACTTGGGTCAAATACTGGGTGGGCCATTAGAGAAAGGAAAAATAGAAGACTAATTGGGGAATGTGCAGTTTCATTAATTAGATTGTCCCAAGCATACATTAAATTGGGCCTCTTTAATAAAAGAGAAGTTGTTCAAGGACAAACGGCATTTCTATGAGCGACTTTCTTGTAGACATGCTAGATGTGTTTTCTATTAATATTCTCTTTCTAAGTATATAGGCAGAATTTTATTATATTGAATGATAAAGTGCATACACACCTTTTAATCATATTCATTCTTTGTCTTGTTTCCTCGTTACATTTTATGCTACTGAAAATAAATGAATACAAGACATCATGCTTGAACAGTCATGTCTACTTTGTTTTTTGCTTGCTATGAACAAGTGTTGTTGCCTGCTTACAGGGGGCACACACACAGCAATACATTAAATATTAATGCCTGCTGTACACTCTAATGGTAGTATGATTCTCCCTGAGCATCACTTGCTCTCAGAAAACAATGATAAAAAGGACTGTTTTTGTAACATTCCGTATGGGAAGTTACTCACACTGTAGATTACGCTAATCTCCAGTGAGGTTTTTATGTAACTGGATCCTCTTAGACATCACATATTTTAACTATAAGAATTTCCCCAAACAAAGCACACAACATAGAAATGTACTTTAAACAAATACACAAACTGAAATGGAACGAAAGCATGCAGCAAAAAGGGATCCCTGATCAAACACCTTCTAGTTATAGTTGTTATCAAAGATGTAGGCAGAATAGTAAAGGTCAAGCATCTATTGTCTGTCTGTCTGTCTGTCTATCTATTTATCTATCTACCAATTGTATGTAAAAAAAAAAAAAAGTAGACAGTCAACTCTTGCAACAAAAATAGACAAGTCAATACTTTAATAACTTAAAATAAAGATAAATTTGGTAGCACGTGGCAGCAAAAAAAGTGTTTTCTTCCAAAATGTCCAAAGGCAATGTTTTGGCTCGCATAGAGCCTTTTTCAAACTATTTTTTCTTTCTTTCTTTATTTACTGTATCTATTTATCAATTGTATCTATGTATCTGTCAATTGTATCTACAGTATCTATCTATCTATCTATCTATCTATCTATCTATCTACCTATGTAACTATCTAAACCTAATGTATCTATCTATCTATTAAGATGGGGCACATCGATTCTAATGAGTGGAACTCATTTAGAATTTCCATGGAAAACTTAATTCTGAATGAATTCAAAGTTTGGGGTAATTCGCTGGGAACAAAGCGTTTTTTTATTAATTGATAAATGGCTGCGAGTACATGGCGTTACTGAGGGAAAGGAACTCTGGGAGAAGAAAGGAGTACCTAAATGACATGTGCAGAGATGAAGCCAATCAAGACCGTGTGATTTTCTGTGACGTCACCGCCTGCACTAAATAAGGTCCAGGTGCGACGCTGGCAGTTCACGACTCTTCTCTGTTTTGCCAGTGTTGTAGGCTGCTGCAGCTCCAGTAGTTAGAGATCTCACGACAATAAAAGACACCTTTCAATACAGCAAATTTATTGGGGGGGTGGCACACTTTTCTCAGAGACTGCTTCTCTTTACGTTCTAATTTTGATTTTGTTGGAATTGAAGTCCCAGTGTGCGTCCAATTCAGCTGCATATACTTTTTAATGCTATCTTGCTCATTTCTGGAGCACATTGAATATCCAAGGGGTTATCTAAGCCTGCTGTTGCTGTTGTATTCAGATAAAGAAACAGAGTTTTTACAAGCCAAATACCACTTAATTTTTGGCTGCTTATTAGTGTTGAGCGATTGCGTTGGCTATCGAGATCGATCGATAGTCGATAGTCGGCCGCTATCGATAAGGTTTTTCGATAGTGAGCATCGATTATTCGCGATGACCATTAAAGTCTATTGAGAGCATCAACACCTTCACTTATTACACCCCAAACAAGGCTGGAGAAGCTAAATGTAACATCCACCAACAGTCAAATGGATACGTGCTGACATCTTAAGCAACACACTATGAAAAGTCACATGAAAAAAAAGTAAGAGACCATTTTACTAATCCCTGTCTTGTACCACCGCCTGACCCTTAAAACCTCCATCACCCACAATTAAGAAAGTGCCAGAAGGCAGTATATATTTGAGACCATCAGTGTTACTTCTGAACTTGACATTGAATATCCCTGTCCTTGGAACGCCAGCATGACCCCAAACCTGCATGACCCCCACATTTAAAAAGTGCCGGAAAAAGGATCCTTTTCAACCACCCATTTTTATGTTTCACTGACTATTGACTATACCTGTTCCTGGGCCACAGCATAGCCCCAAACCTGCATGACCCCCACATTTAAAAAGTGCCCGAAAAAGGAGTCTTTTCGACCACCATATTTAGTTTTCACTCCCGGACATTGACTATACCTGTCCTAGGCCACACATCATGAGCCCTCCAAACCTGCATGACCCCACATAGTTAAAAATGGCCGGAAAAAGGATCTTTCAAACCACCAGTTTTATGTGTGAACTGGAAGCATTGACTAAAAGGCCTGTCCCTGGGCAACAGCATGACCCCAAACCTGCATGACCCCCACATTAAAAAGTGCCCGGAAAAAGGAGTCTTTCACCACCATTTAGTTGAACTGGACATTGACTATAATACCTGTCCCTGGGTCCACAGCCATGACCCAGGCCGGAGGTACAGTGGGTGCGTGAAAGCCCCAGGCTGGCGTCCGTCATCTATTAACAACGCAGGTTAAATGCCCTGATGACGCAGCAACGAAAACTGTCGTCTGAAGCAGAGTGCGGAAGCGAAGTGTAAGAACTCAGCCTTCCTTCTGTACACAGTGCATTACCTGGGTAGCGCTTCCCCCTCCTGTATGAGTGTGGAACCAATTGATGCTTCACTTGGAAATATGTGGTTAAACGCTCCGTTTACACCCAGAGTGCACTTTATCTTGGCCAATCTTTTTCCTCATTTTACTCAACGTGCTGGAGTAAGATTGTCTCTGTACTCTTGGTTCTCTGGTCCGTATCTCCATACTCCATGTCCCTCTGAATAACCTACATCTGTCAAGTTTCCATGAAACCGTCCCTTGTACAATTCAGAGGAATTTTTTTAACAGCTATTTGTACATGCAAGTTTTTTAGTACTTTAATTCCCAAGGAAAAACACATTTTTTAAAATAGATGGAATCCCACCATGTCTTTGTTTCTCTTTTTTTTCATTGTATTAAATGGGTTGTCTCAATACAGGGATTGATAGCTTTGTTAAAGATCCATGCAAAAAAAGTCATTTTTTGCAATATGTGTCCATTAACAGTGTCCTAACCTATTCCTGGTTTCTGACAGCAACCATCACCCTTGAGCCACTCTTGACAATTGTGAAGAACAAATGTCAGTTTAGAAACAACATTTTTAAGAATTGGACCAGTAGTATAGCTCAATGGTCACAGCAAAATCAAATGCCCCCAAAAATTCAAAGCAACGACCCTGAGCCACTTTGGTCCAATTGGTTAAGAACAAATGTGTCTGTTAGAAACAACATTTTTTAGAATAGGACCTTGAAGTAAAAGCTGCATTACACAGCAAAAATGCCCCCAAAAATTCAAAAGCAATGACCCTTGAGCCACTTTGGTGTCATTGTGAAGAACAAATGTCTGTTAAACAACATTTTTTTATAATATGACCTGAAGTATTGCCTGCATTTCAAAGCAGCATGACCCAAATAATATAAAAATGACTTCTCGAGCCTCTGGTTAAAATGTAGAGGGAGATAATGCCAATTAGAAGCCACATTTTCTGTTACAACGGACCATGATTATTGCTGAATCCTCACAGCTACATGACCCCAAAAAATTATAAATATGACCGTCTCAGCCACTATTAAACAATTGTTAGGGAGAAAGTGCCACTTAGAAGCCACATTTCTGTTCCAAAGGACCTCCCCCCCCCATAATTATAGCTGTATCTCACAGCAACATGACCCTCATAAAAATTATAAATATGACTACTCAGCCAACTATTAAAAATAGTGAGGGAGAACATCCACTTAGAATCACAAATCTGTTCCAAAGGTGTACCATGATTATTGCTGTATGTCAAAGCAACATGACCTCAAAGCCATTGACAAAGCAAAACTTCTTAAGATAACGTGAGTAACTGGAATACGGTGTTGTCATGAAACCTTGCTGTCCTTTTTACAGTACTCCTCACAGCAAAACCACCAAAATGAACTGTTTGGGAAAAGAGAAATAAAAATGCATTAAGAAATGAATCAATTTAAAAAAAAAGTTTTCAAGAGGACCATTTCTGTTTGAAAGTATATGTAAGTAACAGGCAACTATTCGGTGAACCTCGCAATTGGGGCCACAACATCATCCGAGAGGTCCATGCCAGATTCATCTTGATTGAAAGATCAAACGAGTCCACATTATCTTTTCTGTAATGACTCACTCTAGCTTGTGCTGAATGGACCGCTCAGATATGATCGCTGTCTGCTGGGCGAGGACAACACCTCTAAGGCGTGAAGAACGAGCCAGCTCGGGCCATCGTCCATTTTTGGATACCCAGAATCTATTGGGTCCCGGAACAATGCAAAAACACGTGTTTGGAGACGCAGATAGTCGTGCCCATGATCTCAAGCTGATCTCTGTGTGTTGGATGTGTGCCCTGCATTGCATGCCGTTGGTGAGTGGTAAACATAGATTGCCGAGGTCACCCATTAGCTTCTGCCACCTTGCCTGCTGCTGCCCGTGTGCTCACGCCTACTTGCACTCTACTCCTGTCACGTCGCTGATGTTTGTTACCAACCTGACATTTGGGGGAACGTGAAGCAGACGGGCGCAACAGTGTCTCCTTTTGATCAATCAGCAAGGTCTCCATTTTCCTGCATTTTACTCTTCTATTTTGGGTTGGGTTGGAATGAAGTGCTGATTTTTGTTTTGTCCGTGGATCCAGGAGGGTGGCCACCCAGTTAACTGTTGTTCATTTTGAATTGCCTTAATGCGAGGATCATGTTGGAGGAAATGGAGCATCCAGCATTCGATGTGAGAGATGAGCCTTGATCTTCCCAACCTCTTGGTCGAGGGCACCTAGCAAAACTGATCTTCCTCCATCTTCTCTCCTCCCGCCTCAAATTTCGCCCCCCCGGCCCAAACCATTTCCAAGGCAGGTGGGACGTCGGTAACAATCGGTGTCTAGGAATACCTCCTCCTCCTCCTCCTCCGCTGCCTCCTGCATAGCTTCAAGACACACAGCCCTTGACTTGCCTGAGATGATGCACCTCTGAGATGCCGATGCTCCACCTTGCACTAGCTCTGGACCCCGAACCACTGCCTAATGAAGACCGATGAAATTGTGAAACTTGTCGGGCCTTGTGATTTGACGAGAGAAAGGCTCCGTGTCCGCATCTGTGTCCGTCCTCCTCCTCCGTCGGCGTGGCGGGACCTGTTGTTTTCAAGTGTCCAACGATCGTGATCCAGAACTAAAGATCACCACAATGCTCAAGCTGACATAGGGCAAAGTCCGCACTGCCATTTGGTGGCATCTTCAAAATGGCAAGGATGGTGCCAGAGAGACTCGTTCAACCTGCCTGCCACTCTCGGTGGTTCAACACCCCGAGGTCCGTACCGCTGCTTGTCTGGTCCATGTTTCACTTGCGTACTGCGTAATGGCATTGCGCTGCTGCCACAATCGCTGGAGCATGTGAGAGGGTGGAATTCCAGCGTGTTGCCAAGGAGTCTACGACAACAATGAGACGGTATGACGTGAGGCGGAAGCTGTGACCTCTGCAACGCAGCCAGCGGTACGAAGCAGGGGTGCGAATAAGGCGGAAGTGCTCGAATGACACTCAGACGCTCGAGCCTTCTTCAGCAGGCATTTCCAGACCCGGGTAGCTCTTTAGAAAATTTCTGGACAAACAAGTTTCATGACATTGTGCCAGCAAGGGATGTGCACCAGCCGTACCGATGACTTAATGCGGCCAGCAGATTTCATCGTTAGTCCGCACACCACTCCGCCTGTTCACAAGGTTCTTAGTCACCCAGCCAGCTGCATCGGTCCTCGTTAGCTTAGAGCCTCCACAGCTCCTGACCTCTGTGTGTGGGACGGTCTCCTAAGGCAGATTAATTTCAAACACGGCCCTGGTGACTCTGGCACGAGATGCCACCCGATAAGGACCTTGGGGGGAAAGGAGCCCTGCACCATCCCTTGCGGTTTTGAAGAGCGTGGCCCGAGCCTTAGAGCCACCGCACCCCCAGAGACATCCACGTCCATCTC
Source organism: Phyllomedusa bahiana (assembly GCA_025379985.1). NCBI lineage: Eukaryota > Metazoa > Chordata > Amphibia > Anura > Hylidae > Phyllomedusa > Phyllomedusa bahiana. The sequence continues at coordinate 67,280 of JAODAL010003228.1, forward strand.
ACCCATGACGTCACAGAAGATATAGCAGCCTTGGGCCATGCTTACTAGAAGTCCATGTGTTCGGTGGTGAGATAGGGACTTTTCCGGACACGGAGATGCATACAACGGCCTTGAAATTTTGATGACACGTGGCTGTCCAGGGCAGGGACGGCTATTTCTGGCAAAAGAAATGCCTGACTCGGCATCTGGTATTTGGGGCAAGCGAGGGCCATCGACGTGCGGAACCCATCTTGTTCCAACCCAGACGGAAAGCAACATTCCAAGGGCCAAAAGCCTGGCTAATGCCCGACATTCTCAAGGCCTTTTGGCTTTGGTATGGTTTGGGTTAAAGTGTTTCTTCTGCTTCCCAACCCATGGAAGACAGAAGGCTGGCTGCTAGACGAGGCCGCTGGTACGGCGTGCAGGCCGTCAAACTGGCGGAAGGAGAAGTTGTAAGGATGGGTCAATGTGTGCGGTGGGTACTCGGGCGACGGTGGAGGCTTGAAGCGGAGGCTGATCCCAGATCCAATGAAACTGAGAGACATGGGCAGCTGAGAACGCTTGGTGTGGCGAGGAGGCGGATACAGAGGGTTTGACAGTGTGTTGAGGCCCGGCGGCGGTCTGGCCCTTTTTTTTTTTTTTTTGGCCAAGTGTTCCCTCCATTTGTCAACTCATGCATTCGCTGCATGTGACTAGACATGTTGGTGGTGGTTAACCACCTCTACTTTCCCTCAACATATGCGTTTACGTGCAAAGGCGGCATATGACATCGCTGGTTGAATCAGAGGCATGCTTAACAAAGGAAGGTCCCAGGCTATGAGAGGTGTCAAGGACCTTTTTTGACGGCGATAAAAGCCGAGGGAGCTGGGGTTCGTGCTGACCGTGGCCGCGGATCATATCAGCGGCTTCTGCGACCCGCCCTCCGATCCCTTTTTGTGGCGGGACCCGTATTGACACTGCAACACCGGGGGTAGCCTACCCCCATCGTACCTTCCACCTCGTCCACTGATGAATGCGCCTCGCAAGCAAGAATTCTGCGGAAAAACCAGGATGGATCCGCTATGTCGTCATCATCATCATCATCAACACAGGTTACTTGGTCGTACCCTGACTTTCTGCATCGCAGAAGCTTGCGGGCTACAAGCAAGGGTAACTGCAAGGCGTTGCCCCGACCGCGCCTGGTGATTTTTGACCGCTTCCTTCACCTCCTCTGATTGGCATCAATTAACTTGGCTTCAGAGCAGAGAAAATCATCCTTTTTGCCTCTTGATCTTTTAACATGCCTTCTGACCCCAACCGCATTTTGTCTCAAAGAGGTGTCTTCAGAAAATGGATTATTCCACAGTGTGGGGTACACTGAGTTTCGACATTTGGGGGGGCTTCATCATGTTTGGACAGATGCTGATGATGCTTATGACGACATTTGGCCCTGTGACTAGCGAGGACGAGGAGTAATACTTCTATAAGCAGGTTGCATTAACCACTGAAGAGACAGGAAGTTGTACGAAGTTCGTTACATAGATTCCACAGGCCCGACCCAGCGATGACAGTCCTTGCACGGTCCTGCAACGACGAAATTCACTGGCTGCGTGTTTGGTCACCAGCACGAAGGAGCACTTCTCTCGTACCCTACCTCCATGTGCTACCCCCCTCTTTGTCTCGCTACCACCTGCATTTCTCCGTCCATGTTTCAGAAATAGTAAAAAGTGAAAGGTTATGGAGATCGTTTTGGAAAGTCTCTTATTAAAGACGTCAAAGTGCACAGCTATTCTCAAATCCCTCTTAATCAAAACAAAAATTGCTGGATTCAAATTTAAACTGCAAGGTGTCTATCAACAAATCTGGACTGGCAGAAAGTCCAAAAAACACGTATCTTTATGTTTTGATAAAAAACGGTAATTTTTTTTGCACCTTTTCAATGTCACCTGTTGTTAATATAGGAATTGGCTGTTTTTAAAGATTTACGTAATGCAAGCGTCAATGAACAGTGCTGGTGCGCAAAAAGCAAAAAAACACGTACTGTTTATGTTTTGATATAATAATCTGTTTTTTTTTCAACTTTCAATTCACTACTGTGGTGAATATATAGAATTGCTGTTTATAAGATTATACGTAATGCTGCGTCAATGAACATGTGCGGGGTTGCGCAAAAGTCAAAAAACACGTAACTGTTTTGTTTTTGATATAATAAACGGTATTTTTGCACCTTTCAATCACCTGTTGTGAATATAGAATTGCTGTTTTTAAGATTTACGTAGATGGTCCTGCGTCAATGAACATTTCTGTGGTGCGCAAAAGTCAAAAAACACGTAACTGTGATGTTTTCCGTACGATAACACGTTATTTTTTGGGCAACAACAACCTGTGCTGACTACAAGATTGCGGTTTTGTAATTTAGTTCAAGGTGGATGATATAACATTCAGCAGGTGTAATGGGTAAAAATTGAACACCTATCTTAAATGTATACGTGATAATAAAATTGGAGTTTTTTGCATCTAACAAAGTAGTGACCAGCAGTTACTCAGAAATGATGGTTTATCCAATATAACAGTTCAGAGGCATGTCCCAATATCCAGGAAATAAATCAATAGCAAAACTGTTAATAATAAGATATTCCACTACAAATGTTCAACACTAAGTCTTGGTGAACTTTAACCATGTTACTTTATAGATAGAGCTTGTCTGTGTTCGCCCGCGTGCTCCCCCCCCCCCCCCGGCCGCTCCCACCCGTGCCGTGTGAATTTACAGTGGAAGATTCTGCTTTAAAATTCTCTAGCTAACTACATAAAATGTTCAAAGCGCTAATCTAACTAAAATTGGAAGGATCAACAGCTAATAGTAGAGGTTTCTTCCTCTGTGCAGAAATAGACTAATTTCGCTGAGCTGTTTGGGGCACAGGCAAAAACGCAGGTCCTATCCCCTATGAGACGTGAGAGGACACTGATGTGCTGAAACAGGAAACGGCTGTTCTATGTTAAAATTAGGGTCATGTGATTTTCCAGCCAATCGCAACCATTACACATCCCAGTGCATGACGTCGCAAGCACACTTCTCACCCTGCCTCTATTCCTTGTAATCTCATTGCTGGCCGCCAAAATTACATGAAGCGCGCCGAAAAAGGCGCGATCTTAATAGATGATTGCACAGATTTTAAACCTTAATTATCGCATGATCTGGAAATTTCGATCACCATTAAAACCTTGCCGATTTCAACTTTGTCGATAAAAATCGCTCAACACTACTGCTTATATCTTTTGCACAATTTATATCCAAGGGCTACTTAAACATTTTGAGCTATTATAGTCAGTAAAAGAAAGGGTTTTTTTAAACACCAAAGAAGAAATTTTGCCTGTAGAATAAATCATATCTGAAGGATCATTAAGTATTTTTCTGCTGTTTTGTGGTCGGAGTAAAATACACTTATCATTTTAAGACCTACAAAACTGGTAACTTTGCAGCACATTTCTTTTTTGCGCAATTTACATCCAACGGGTTAATTAAGGTATTTTCTGCTGTTGTTTTGTCCAGTAAAATACACGTCGTTTTTAAACGACGCTACGAAGCTGGTATTTTGGGCAAGCTCATTTCTTTTCAACAATTTATATCTAAGTGTTAAATAAGCGTTTTTCTGCTGTTGTAGTCAGTAAAATACAAGTCGTTTTAACACGCCACATAGCTGGTAATTTTCGGCAGCTCATTTCTTTTACACAATTTAGATCCAAGGGTTAACTAAGTGTTTCTCTGCTGTTGTGGCCAGTAAAAGAAACTGTGTTTTTCAACGCCAAAGAAGACTTTTTTCCTGTAGCATAATTCATATGAAGGTTAAGTAAGCCTGTTTGCGCTGTTCCTATTCAGTAAAACACACAGAGTTTTTAAACGGCAACATACAAGTAAAGTTTTTCCTGGCCTTTGTGGAGCGCAATTTATATCCAAGGGTTACCCAAGCTTGTATCTATTACTGGTTCATTTGGAGTCAAAACAGGGTGTGGTATTTATCATATGCAGATATGCTCATCAAACAGTGTCTGTACAATTTTAGAACAAACAGTATGTCAGACGAGAAGAAATGCAGGCTCTTCACATGCGAGTGGAAGTGACACAAAAACATTCCTGGAGCCAGGGCAAACAGGTCTGTTTAGCACAGAAAGGGACATCGCAGCAGGGGTCACTGGGAGGCCATAACGGTGGTCATCTAAGCGGCCATGTATTGACCAGCAACCCAAAGGTTTCTTGATTGGTTTTGGACTAAGTGTTCATCCCACTTCCCTCCTTCCAGATTGACTCTGACAACACCCCCCAGCCAAGGAGACGGTGGGAACGTCATACACAAACCTTAGTTGGCATAACCCGGATCGGGTCACGTCCCACACCTGTCCCTCACCTTCCCTCTGTCCCCATCCATTTCCTCAGCCAGAGACTACTATTTGGTCTGGGGCTTTCAGCGCCACTATACCGCGAGATGAACAATTAGAGAGAGGATAGTTCATCAGCTACTTGGAAGAAAATGGGGATGGGGCCAATATTCCCCTGCTTTTTGGCAGTAGGTGGCAAAGTATAGAATGTGGAAGTGCATGGGACGGTCATGTTGTTGTGGGTCAGCCTCTCATACCAAGACCGTTGAGGAACAGCATTGAGAAGATAAAACAATAATTGATGATGAAGTAGCCGGACCCCGGCAGAACTTTGGAGCCGGGTGAAGAGGGTGTCCGCTTGCACCTCAGGAAGCGGCGCAACCAGCAAGTGGGTTGTGTGGCCGTGAGTCAGCAGGGTAGCAGCAGTGCGAGGTCAGGAGCCAAGCGGCTACAGGGTAGCAAATCCTCTTCGGCAGGTTCCAAAACAGTAGCGGCACAGGGGCTCAGCGAGGCAGTGCTGTGGTAGTAGTCACACAGTGCGGCGCATTGGCGGTAAAATAGCTACTCAGCGTGGTGGCAGTTTCTTTGTCTAAGACACCGGAAAGATCCGAATATGGTATATTGTGGAATCTGTGGGGCAGCAAGTGTGGCCAGGGAGTCTAACGATGGCACCACGGCCCTGCATCAACCACATGCAGGTCACCCATCTGTGACCCTGGAGAAACCGTGGCTCAATGTGGTGGTCCATCCTGCCGCCACCGACCGCGCAGCTAGGCACCCATGGCCACGCATACCCATTGAAGCCAGTCAAGGGCTCCACCACCTCTGCAAGAAGGTAGCTGTTTCTCTTTGAATCCACCTCCTCCCGGTCCCCAGATGCTCCTGCTCCCTCGCTACTCATGGCGCCAAAAGTCGTTCAAACGAGGCGATTACAAAGAGACACATATGCGTCCAACTCATCCTAGGTGCAGAAGCTGACCATAGCTCCTTTCCAAGTTTGTTGTTACTGCAGTCCCTCCCTTTCCAAATGGTGGGACTTCTGCACCATCCAGAGAATTAAAGCCTTTGCCGAGCCGAGTGGAGTTTAATGTTCCAAGCCTAATTATCTTTTCCAAAAGGCAGTACCAGCCTTCACAGTATGTAGAACAGAAGGTGGGCCAGTTCATGTGGAGCGTTATCCGGTTTTGCTCCAATTGTGCAACGGCAGCGCGGACGAGTGGACTTTAGACTATGGTCAGGGCCATGTACAATGGTCCTTTATGGCCCACTGGTTGAATTTGCAGCCTTCCCACCACACCAACAACTTGGACAGGAGACGCCGCTTTCTCCTCCACGTTGCTGCTCCTGTGCCAATGTCCGCCTCCTCCTCCCCCAACACCAGCATCTCAGCTTCCACAAGTACTGCTCCATCATACCACCAATGTGGTAGGCACAGTCGGTGTCACGCAGTCTAAACCTGGCTTGCCTCGGTGAACAATTCACACATTGAGGAACTGCTCCCGTCCATGCAGCAAGAAATCGAGTGTGTTTTTCCTTTTCGGTGGGCCATTGGCAACGGCTGGGGGCAAATCTTTGGTGTGCGACCCATGTTACGGACATAGGAGGAACATTGAGTCCGCGCTGCACCCGAGGAGGGATGGTCCATGCACCAAAACCCTGCAACCGATCTTTAGAATATTCTGAAATTGGCCAGGAAACTGTGCATCAGGCACTTCATCCATTCCTAAAAGCCAGGAACCACCTCCTCAAGTTGGCAAAGCGCGAACGCCCCCCCAACACACGCTGATATGTGAGGTTTCACCCGTTGAATTCCAGCCTGCACCATGTTGGCCGACTGTATGAACAGAGAAATGCCATTACAATTGTTGATGATCCAGGTCGGCACAGGAGGTACTCCCCTGTGTAACTTTGGATGACAACCATTGGCAGCTCATCGCGTACACCTGCCGTTTGCTAGAGGCCATTTGAGGAGCCACGTTATTCTTTGTCAGTCGCCAGAACTAGCGTGGAATGAAATGATGTCATTCCACTGCTTCATGTCCTGGAACAGATGCCTGACAAATCTGTCTCGGCAAGGGGACGGAGACGGTGCGACTACTCTTGGCTTGCGGCCAATTGAAGTCCAGTGGAGACTGGAACGGAGGGAGGAGGAGGAGGAGGGACATTGGAGCAGAAGCTTTTTCTGGTGAAAATGATTTGATTTTCCTACCCAGGTGACCAGGAGATGATGAGCAGGAAGCAGCTGGAGGAGGTAGATGGAAGATTAGGAAGACAAGGCAGAGAAGGCCCCGCAAGCACCGTGCAGTATATCAGTGGAGATGGAGGCAGGGATTCCCTTGGACGACACTTGTGCAGATGTGCCCACAATCATGCTGATTTTTTTTTGCCTGCTAGTGACAGCTGAATAGTCACCATTCCGGCAGAGGATGACCTTCTCTGGTTCTCCCCCACCATGATGTGACCCTTTGCTACCGGGTCCAAAATGGGAGCCTTTTTCCCAGGCTGCTGAGAGGAGGACAAACTCAAATACTATAAGGGAAATGTCCTCCATAGTCAGTTGGCTGCTGCCTATGTGCGGCATAATCCCTCCTCTGACCGGGGGGTTCCTCAGCGCTCACGTACCACTGCCGCGGCTCCTGTGAGAATGTGGGGTGGTAGGAGCAGTACCAGCTCATCAGCATCAACCAACCTAAGTCTGGAGTCACTGGATGAGAAGCTTCCTTTCAACCCGCCTAGTGAGGAGGGGCAGTCGCCAGCATCACAGTAGCAGCAGGAACCTTGAGCAGACCCTGAACCAACAGTGGTGACCCTACTTGAACAGCACTCGTCACCAACCCCATTATGAAGAACCGCTAGACTTATTTGGCAGCCAAACTGTAGTGTGTGGCCTGCAACTTGCCGAGTTTGCAGTGAAGAAGGCTTGTCGTGCACCGCCAGTAGTGTGGCATCAGAGCCGGGTGTTCAGTGCGGCGAGTCCATCGTTACCCCAATAGTGAGAACCCGCTTGTCCTGTGAAATGTGGAACCGACTGACATTTGTTTAAGATGGAATTCTCAGGCGTGGAACAGCCAGGATTTCCACTCACCAATGCCTTAGGCCGTCAGATTACATCAGCCATGACGGCTCACACCCAAACTTTGGAGAAATGAGTCTGGTTTCAAACTAACCTGCCTCAGGCCACTATTCTGAAAATTTTGGCCCCCCCCCCCCCTCCCGACCTGCCTGATGCCACACATCCTGCTGCCGAGTATCTTTCACCATCTCCCACCACCCATCTATACCAGGACTGGTATTGTCCACCCACACCTCCACACTTTGGTCATGTGCGCACTCTATGACCTCTCATTCTGCTGCTGGCTTGCTGTGTGCTGGTGCCCGTGGCCATCCACAAACTGTCTCATTGTGCCACTCTATGACCTCATTCTGCTGCTGCTGTGGCTGCAGCCGTGACCTCCACAGTCTGTCAGTGTGCTACTTCCTGACCTCCTCTGCTGCTGTGGCTGGGCTGCCGTGACCTACACACTCTGTTCATTGTGGCCACTGACTGACCTCATGCGCTGGCTGCTGTTGCTTCCTGCCGTGACCTCCACACATTGTCATTTTGCCACTCGCGTGGCCTACTTTCCCTGTTTTTACCACCTCCAGAAAGTCATTTGGTTCCACTGTTTGACCTCCTGCAGCTGCTTGTTGCCCTGCCGTGACTTCCAAAATCTGTCATTGTGCCACTCTGGGCCTACTCCTGTTGTTTTCCACCTCCAGAATGTCATTGTGCCACTGTCCTGAACCCTCATGCTGCTGCTGTGGCCTTTGCCTTGTCCCATGCCTTGACACTACTCGTTCCTATTGTGCCACTGTCTGACCTCATGCTGCTGCTGTTGCTGCTGCTGTGACCTCCACACTCGGTCGTTGTGCCACTTTGTGGCCTACTCATTTTGGTTCCACCTCCACACTCTGTCTTTGTGCCACTGTCTGGCCTCATGCTGCTGCTGTTGATTACGTCATCCTCCACCTGTGTAATTGTGGCCACATTGTGGGCTCCTGATGTTACTGCCCACCTCCAAAATTGTCATTGTGCCAGCTCTGTGGCCTACTCATGCTGCTGGCCTAAAGTGACCGTGGTCACACTGGAACACCCTGTGGTTTCCTAATGCTGTTTTTTCATCCACCCTCACCACTCTTGATGTTGCCACATGTTTAGTTTTTCTCCCTTCTTTCACACTGTCAGAAGGAATGTAAGGAAGATTGTCTAGCCAAAAGCAGGAGTGGACACAGAACAAAGAAGACATGCAAATATCCCATTTACTGCTCATCTCTGTTTTGGATCAACTCCTGATTTTAGCTTTATATATATATGCCCTTCAGTTAGGCAAGTGCATATATATAAATTATGCATATATACACATATATAGCGCCCTCAGACAGGTGTGTGTGTGATGTGAATATATGATATAATATATATATATATATAATATATAGAATATGATATATATATATATATATGGCCCACACTTATATATACACTATACCTCACCTCTATACATATATAAAGGCCCCTCTGGCAGGTGTGTGTGTACATATATATGGGGGGCACTGCTCTGTTAGAGAGTGGGAGCTTGGTCATGCTGAGAGAGGGCTTGCGCTGTGCTTCACAGCTGCGCTCAATATATCTTACACTGCCCCTCTTACACTGCCCATATTAGACTGTCCATATTAGACTGCCTATTTTACACTGCCCATCATAGACTGACAATGTCCCTCTTAGACTGCCCCTCTTAGACTGTCACTGCCCCACTTAGACTGCTCCTCTTAGGCTGCCTCCCTTAGACTGTCACTGCCCCTCTTATACTGCCCCTCTTAGACAGTCACTGCCCCTCTAAGACTGCCCATCTTAGACTGTAACTGTCCCTCTTAGACTGTTCCTCGGAGACTGGCACTGCCCCTCTTAGACTGCCCCCGTTAGACTGTCACTGCCCCTCTTAGACTGTCAGTGCCAGTCTTAGACTGCCCCCTTTAGACTGTCACTGCCCCTCTTAGACTTCCCCCTCTTAGACTGTCACTGCCCCTCTTAGACTGCCCCTCTAAGACTGTTATTGCCCCTCTTAGACTGCCATTCTTAGACTGCCACTGCCCCTCTTAGACTGTCATTGCCCCTCTTAGACTGCCCCTCTAAGACTGCCCCCTTGGACTGCCACTGCCCCTCTTAGACTGTCACTGCCGCTCTTAGACTGTCACTGCCCCCCTTAGACTGTCACTGCCGCTCTTAGACTGCCCCTCTTAGACTGTCATTGCCACTCTTAGACTGCCCACCTTAGACTGTCACTGCCCCTCTTAACTGGCCCCAATTAAACTTTCTTGCCCCCTCTTATACTCCCCTCTTAGACCTTACATGATTACATGCTCTGGGCATGGAGCAGCCGAGGCACTGCTCTGCCTTTTTTCTGCTGCGGTGCGGGACATTTTGGACATCTGGAAGCACGCCCACAGAGGGTGAGGGGGCTTCACGGCGGAGCCTTCTGTGGCGGAGGCATCACAGAATTTCGAACTGTCCCGCCCACAGCAGGAGAGAGAGTCAGTGGCTCCGTTGGCTCCATTCCAGCAGCTCATGACATGTTAAGTGAGAATGTGTAGAGGGCCGCTGGGAAGCGCAGCGTGGGCACCTCTCTCGATGAGCAAGCCCCCTTTCACAGTAGTGCCGGCAGGAGGCAGCTATTTTTAATATAGACAGCGCAGGCCCCTGTCCTGTGTGGGGGCCCGCGGCTGTCACCTGTGTTGGTTCGGTGGGCCCAACCGGAGAATCCCTATGCTCGCGGTGGGGGCCAGGTCCGGACACATGCAACTGCACTACATAACTAGTGCAATATTCTATGACAGCAATCTAAAGATCGCATCTTCAAGAACCTTAGTGGAACAAATGACACTGTAAAAAACTGAAAATCAAATATTAAAGAAATAATGTTTAATAAAAAATAGTCACTAAAAACACAATCTCACTAATAAGAATGCGTTATCACTGAAAAAAATTCTAAGCATACTTAGTACTGCCATGACTACATAATGATCACAAAGTCATATGTACCCCAAAATAGTAATAAAGAAAATTACAAATCACCCTTAAAAGAACATACCCTCATATTACTGTCTCAAAAGGAAAAGTGAAGATATCATCTCCAAAAATTGTTGTAGTGGTAAGAGGAGAAATGGTCAGTCAAATATTGTGTAAATAAACCTTAAAGGGGTTTAACCATGAGCTAAAATCCCCTGCCCTGTTTGTTTGCAGTTAGCTGCTAGCCCACCATGCATGTTCAATGATTAGGCAGCGCTTTTGGCGGCCCGTCCTCCTCCCATCCACAGTCTAATGGGAGCTCCTGAATGTTATGAAAACCGTGTTCAGCTATATTCAGGAGCTCCTGATCAAGGTCAGATCGCAGCTAGATGCAAACAACCAGACTTTCAGCTTTAATTTGAGGATATACACATTAAATAGGATCAAGGGTTAAGGAGTTTTAGCTCCTTAACATGCCACCCTGTTTTTTTTAAATAGGTACCAAAAGTAATTGGACAAATTAAATAATTGTAAATAACATGTTAATTTGTAATACTTGGTTGAATACCCTTTGTTTGCAATGACTGCTTGATCATGAACTCATGTACATCACCAGACTCTGTGTTTCCTCCTTTTTAATGCTCTGCCAGGCCTTTACTAAAATGGTTTTCAGTTGCTGTTTGTTTTTGGGCCTTTCTGTCTGAAGTTTAGTCTTTAATAAGTGAAATGCATACTCAATTGGGTGAGATCAGGTGAGTGACTTGGCCATTCAAGAATATTCCATTTATTTGCTTTAATAATATACTGGGTTGCTATGGCTTTATGTTTTGGGTCATTGTCCATCTATATTATGAAATACTGACAAATCAGTTTGGCTGCATTTGGCTGAATTTGAGCACACAGTATGTTTCTAAATACTCTCCAGGATGTAGATGTATCACTAGAGATAAAGAAGAATGCATTAAAGTAAATACAGAGGGTTCACTGCACAGTGCAAACCACTCATAAGCCTCAATAATAAAAAAGGCTAGTTTGGACTTTGCTAAAAAAAAACATCTAAAAAAAAGCCAACACAGTTCTGGAAGAACATTCTTTGGGCAGATGAAACCAAGATCAACCTCTACCAGAATAGTGGAAAGAGAAAAATATGGTGAAGGTGTGGTACTGCTCATGATCCAAAGCATACCACATCATCTGTAAAACACGTTGGAGGCAGTGTGATGGCTTGGGCATGCACGGCTGCCAGTGGCACTGTGTCAAAAGTGGTTATTAGTGATGTGACACAGGACAGAAGCAGCCCGATTGATTCTGAGGTATTCAGAGACATACTGTGGGCTCAAATCCAGCCGAAAGCAGCCAAACTGATTAGTCAGCGTTTCATAATACAGATGGACAATGACCCAAGACTGAAGCCAAAGCAACCCAGGAGTTTATCAAAGCAAAGAAGTGGAATATTCTTGAATGGCCAAGTCAGTCACCTGAGCTCAATCCAATTGAGCTGCATTTAATTTGTTAAAGACTAAGCTTCAGACAGAAATGCCCACAAACAAACAGCAACTGAAAACTGCTGCAGTAAAGGCTTGGCATAGCATTAAACTTGAGTAAACACAGTGTCTGCTGATGTCCATAAGTTCAAGACTTCAAGCAGTCATCGTCCACAAAGGGTTTTCAACTAAGTATTAGAAATTAGTATTTTATTTACAATATGTTTTTATTTTTATTCATAATAATTTTATTTACAATAATTACTTTTGGTTCCTTTAAAAACAGGGTGGAACATATTAAGGAGCTAAAAACTCCTAAACCCCTTATGCAATTTTAATGTGGATATCGTCAAATGAAAACTGAAAGTCTTGACTTTATTTCCACGTTCATTATATCACTATAGCATGAATATGTTTCAGTAAACAGGTAAAAAAAAAACATTTTTGTGCGTCCAAATATATATGGACCTAACTGTATATATATCCCTTTAGATCCCCCTTCTGCTGTCAAAACAGTACTGATCTGTCAAGACATGTCCTCTAAAGGTTTCCTGTGGTATCTTGCATTAATGTGATATCAGCAGATCTTCTAAGCATTACTGGAATTGTTTTTCCAGCATATCCCACAGATGTTTAGTTAAATTGAGATCTAGGAAAGTCAACTAACTAAGTCAATTTTTTGCCATTTTATTTAAACCACCCCTTAAGAACATTTGCAGTTTAGCAGGGCACATAATCCTATTGAAAGAGACCACTGCCACTGAGGATTACCATTGTCATGAAGGGATGTATTTGTTTTGTAATAAATTTAGGTATGGTAGGCAGTATGTATCAAAGTAAAAACTACATATCCAGGACCTAAGATTTTTCAGCAGAACATAGCTCTGATCATAGCTCTGATATTCATGTGAACATTGAAGGGCTTTTAGCAGTGGTTGAAGATCAGTCTGTGTACTCTGGTCTGAATCTATGCAGCCCTATATTATTGTATTATAACCAGCATTTACTTTCCCAGTTTTTGCTACAGTAGTTCTGCTATTGGATCAGACCAGATTGCTAGCCTTCCCTCCTCACTTGGTTCTTGTTGGCCCACCAGGTGTCTTTCCTTGGACCGTTATTGTTAGATGCTAACTGCAGTATCAGACTGAAGTTTCTTGGACTTACAGGAGAAAATTATGCTAAAGGGACCAAACTCAATCTGTATAGGAAATGTACAGTTTATGTCTATTAAGTATTACATGTGAATCCACTTTAATACTGCCATTGCCCATGCAAGATTTATAAGAATATCTGGTGATTGGTCCCTAAGTCAGTTCTAAATTAAGTGGTGTTCTGCTCCACCTTTGGGCCCTTATGTATTATGGGTACATTGCTGTATCAGAATTTGGGACCACTGAAGGATCTTCCGGTACTCTGGTGGGCCAGTTGAACACTGTCTTCATAGCAGGAACACCCCACAAGAGCTGTTTTAACCCGAGTAAGTCACTCACTTACTTACCTTTGCCTATTTTTCACACAAAAGCAAAAAGCAATATTTTTCTTTACAAAGAGTACAGTTTATTAGATGGATGTTAACTTGCAGCACACAAGTTCCTTATTTTTTATCCTAATAGCTGTAACCTACAGACACAATCTATTTAACATGTTCTTTTGCTATTTTTACACCAAGGGGGGACCTAAACTTGTTCAATACTGAAGTCTTTATTCAAGGATGTTAATGCACTTGAGTAATAGAGACCTACCTACCCTACCTGAAATATATTTCTTTCCTGTTTGGTTTATTTCTTACTTTAAAATGACTTGCACCTCCTAGGTCCCTATGCAAAATCTATCCCAAAAATCAGACACTACTTAGGACACTGGTGTCTTCTAAAGACACAGAGGGGTCTCATACTAGACTCAAGTGGGACTACAGCCTGTGTCCTCCCTATAGTTATATGTCTGCTTTTATCTAAACATTCCCTTTCAGGGCCAATGATTTGCATAGACTGAGAAGTGAGCATTTGGGTCCTATTTTTTTTTTTTAATCTACTGTTTTTATTTATTAATACTTTACACATTTTGAAAATGATCTCACATTCGGAAAAAATATATTTCCTACATTGTGTATTTGTATAAAAAAATCAAGGTATGGGAATGTCTATTCATGAGCTGGCATGCTGTTTACATGATCTTAGTATTAGAATAACGCCTTGACAATAATTAAATAAGAATCTCAAACTTCTTCAGAAAGGACATTTAGAAGGCACAAAACAGTCATGGACTTTAATTAGGTATTTCCAGGTCATTTAAAGTAAGACAAATAGTAGTTGGAAATAGTCCAAAGCACATTAGGTGTACTGAGTTAGAATTACTTTGTCCTGGCATTAGCCAGCATGAGAAATATGCTTGAGATATACAGTGTAGTCTTTAAGGTGTAACTGACAATTTAAAACATGTCCTTTGTTGATCTGAGACCAATCATACTCATCAAAAACATGTAAATTGACACTTAATGGCACATTTATGCTGATGGTATTGTTCTTGCTGTTCCTTAAGTTTCTTGCTCTTCTTTATAAGGTGAACGAATGCAGAGAAGTCAGAGTGTTTTATTTCTGGATTCCTATAATGTGTACAGAAAATGTGTCCCTTATGGAAATTTTACAACATGCACTTTAAATATTTAAAGTATTGCTTCTAAACCAAAGTAGTATTTTCTCACGGGGTTCATTTGTTAAGTGTATTGTGGATTAACGATTTACAGGATTGATCCTGCAGGCATGTTGCTTATCACTAAAAATTATGGCCTTCAAATTCTCCCTGTTTTCTTGTGCCTTTTTTTCTCAAGTATTAAACAAAAGAAAAGTAAAAAAAAACAAAAACAAACTTAGAATAGGCCATCACTGATGGCTAAACTGTGATCTCTTGTACCCTTGGCGAGCAGCATAGTAAACAAATTATGTTTAAAAATTCTCTCTCTCTCATTATTCTGGTATCTGGCAAATATAAATAATTTTAGTAATCCTATATGCACAAACATATATATTCTTCACCTGTGTGTACACATATGTTAATACGCACAGGTGTAGTTTGTGTGTGTATATATACTGTATATACACAAGGACAATATATACACATGTATAATGCTCACCTGTGTGTTACATTTGTGCATATACTGTCCCCGTGTGTAACAGCTGAGCAGGTGCTATCCGCAGCGGGCACCATCTGTGATGTATTAAAATGGTGATCAAATGGTCAAGCAAATAAAGTAAAAAGTAAAGAAAAAAACACTCACAACCTTTTCCCCACTACAAATGCTTGTCATTGAAATAAAAGTTAACTATTTAACCCCCTTAATGAACGATGCAACAAAAATAAATAAAAAACAATGCTGAGATTAAATTTTTTGTTCATCCTGCTGTGCAAAAAAATTGAATAAAAAGCAAATGGTGCCAATGAAAAACTAATCCCGCAAAAAAGTCATAAGTTTGTCAGTATAAAAATAAAAAAGTTATGGCTATCAGAATTTAATGATTGAGAACATTGTTTTTTCTTTTTGTGTGTAACATTACTACAACATTAAAAAAACTATATAAATTGGGTATCGCTGTAATCATATTTATGCCTCACAGTGAGCACTCTAGGAAAACAAGAAAACACTACCAGGATTTTTTATACACTTTGCCTCCCAAAATTTGGAATAAAAAGCTTTTGGAAGGTGGAGATGAAAAAAATAGGAAAACATTTAGGAGTTACCCTACATTACCACATATACTATTTTTTCAGACTATAAGAAACCCCAATATTCTGGAGAAAAATGGGAGTGCTTCTTATAGTCTGCATGCAACAGGAGGCAGGAGTTGGGCAATGCCGGGGGCCTGGGCTGGGAGGAGGTGGTGTCCCACCGGAGATCAGCAGTAAGGGAGGCAGGAGCGAAGTCTCTACTGCTGGAGGCCAGTGGCAGGGTTTAACTAACTGTGTCATGCATTTGGACATTCCTGAATGTATAGAGCGAGCTCAAGCGCTGAGCACGCGCCATACGCAGCGGGCAGCGGCTGTTCATTACAACAGGTGCTAATAAGGGGCCGATGACCTGGATGTTTTAGTACCCTAGCAATGCCTCTGGGGTGTGGATCTTAACGGAAGGGAAGGTGAGGGAGGATGCAGGAGGAATGACCTGGTGTCAGGTCTGGGAGCATGGGTGAAGTGTAGGCCACCATAGGAGACAGCTGTGTCAGATTACTGAAGCCATGTTTCTGTGAGAGCTAGGAGATTGAGGGAGTTAGAGATGAATAGGTCATGAATAGCAGTTAGTTTGTTACAGACAGATCGGGAGGTCCACAGTGCATATTTTAAGGGGCATTTTAGGGGAAGGAAAAGACGTACAATGAATAGCAAGCAGATTAGCAGGGTTTCTATGGGAGGCAGAAGAGGAGGTGGGATTAGCAGTAGAGGAGGGTGGGACAGGGGTTACGAGAGAAACAATTGTTTAAATATGCGGAGATATTTATATTAGGAGAACAAAGATATTGGTTAAGGAAAAAGGGCTGAAGGCAAGAATATATATATTTTATCAATTTAATTGCAAATATTTATTTTAGGAGTTGGCTTTCCTTTTCTAATAGAGCATTTAAAATTGAGTTGTTGCTTTCTACTATTATGCTTATTATAATTGGTTGCTTAGAAGCAGTCCATTAACAGTATGTGATAAAAATCCTCATTAGGTCACTTAAAGAACTATTTATTCTGGTAATAACATTGTCTGAGACATTTCCGCTAACTTACTCTTCAGGATACTCAATGTATATTTGTTCATTTGTTTGCACTGTTAGTCATGCAGTTTTTGAGAGGAATTGTAATTGCATTTACTTCCACCTTGAAACAAATTGATGTGCAGAACAGAACCAGACTTATCAAAGGTAACAAATTTAATTTATAGGAAATGAATTGATTCCTCTCCTGAATCTGATATAGTTATATAGCTATAGTTGTGCTGCCTGAAGACTTTGATAACCAAGACTCATAATATTGAATAAATACACACTGAATGCCAAGATCTACAGAGGTCATATTTATGAGGCAAGAGATTTTATGAAAATATTATAAATAGCGGTGGTCAAAAGACTGGAAACAATACTATGCCTGTAGAAAAAAAATTATGCCAACAAAAAGTTAACAAGCAGCTCAAAACTATATCTGAAAAACTTGATTTTTTTTTTTTGTATAATACCACAAATAGCATCTTTATTGACATTTTTAGAAACCAATGAGGTTTTGTCCCATTGAGATTTTAGTGTATTTGGAATACAATAATAGTCTAGTATCCATTACTATTTTTCTTGTCAAAAACTCCAGAGGAATGAACAAAATTTGATTGGGTTTCAGCAATGAATCTTGAGTTTGTACAGAAGCAAGTATTTTTTTTTTTTAATATAGGGACATTTTTTTAAACATCCATCCCTTTATTAGGAATTTATTTCAGACTGAAAAAGAAGAATATGATTTTTTCTCTCTTATTTTTTTGATTTTTGCTTAATTACGTTCCCAACTACCTGCATTAAATTTTCCAATGCTCCTTCTAGTCTTCCTTTCCAACATTCATAGTGATCAATTTACTGCAACCTACTAACTGTTGGAGATGAGCTCCTTTATCTGCTGGGCCTCAAAGTAGCTGTTACGTAGACTTCCCTAGTAATTACACCTCTGCTCAACACCCCACACCTAGACTGACGACATGGTGAAATCCTGTTTATTCTTATAAAGAGCAAGGGTATGTCCACACAGCAAGGATTTTTGGATTTGAAAACCATCTGAAAACCGACTGTCAACCATCCCCATAGACATCAATAGAAAATCCAAGCCGTGGTCTACACAGCTTGGATTTTCTGATGGTCAGATTTCAAATCGGAAAACCGTCAAAAAAACTTGGATGTGTTTTATTGCAGAACATGTACTGTTCCAGGGTTAGGGGGATGTCCGAATCCGCAAACAGTGGACTGAAACCACCCCCCCCCCCCCCAACATTCAAAAGTTGATAAAATACTGTTTGAATTCTTTAATCAGAATTCGACCAATATTTTGTCAGTGCCGTGTGGCCATATCCTAAATTTATATTAAACAGGAAACTTGTGTAAAGTTTCCGTTTTAACCTTCCAAGAGAAAGAAAAATTACACTTAGGCTATGTCTGCATGATATGATTTACTGTCAGATTTTTAAGCTGATTTGGTGTTTAGAATCCACAAAATTCTGACTGTAAATCATCTCCATAGACCTCAGTAGAAAATCAAAGCTGTTGTCTACACAGCTTGGATTTTCTGAGGTTGTATTTAAAATCCGAAAAACATTAAAAAAAAATATAGAACATGTTCTTTAATCTGCCGTATTTCATTTGAAAACGGTGCTTTATAGTACTATTCAATTGAATGGGATGCTTGAAATCTGAAAATCGCTGCAAAAATCTGGCACAAAAACGGTGTGCAAAACCAGTAAAATACTGGTCGTATTCTGATGAGAATCTGACAAGTATTTTGATCTCTGCCATGTGGACATAGCCTAAGTATGCATGCCTATTAAGTAAAAACAGATATCCATTAAAAAACTACCAAGATCTAAAATACATAACCACTGTGGTACCACATTAAAAATTAGATGGAGTAGGTCCTGTGACATAGATTAAAAGGGTTTTATCGCTACAAAGATCATGTCTCAGATTATGAGGACAGAAAAAATAAGCACTTTTATAATCTGTTTACATTACCTCAATCACTTGGCTTAGCAGATTTTCTGTAAATCTGTATTTTGTTTCTGCTGCTGCTGGTCGGGACACGCCCCCTGGCCGGATCCCACCCCACTAGACATGCCCCCTGCTCTGTGATTGGCCGGCTGACATTTCATCCAGCCTGTTGGGATATGCCCCCAGACAGGAAACGCCCCGGCCAAGGTGAAACCAAGGTCTGCTGGCTCTATACACATCTCCCCGCTCTAGGGTGAATAATCTGGGCAATTTCTGACTGTTTAAGTCACAGATCCCCTCATATAACACAGTATTATAGGTCTCCTGCCTGTTAACAGGGGGAGAGGAAGGGGGAGGGCAGCGTGCATTGCTCCATATAACCCAGTCTGTTGCCTGGTAACAGAGGGGAAGGGGGGAGGGCAGTGTACACTCCTCATATGTCTCATCAGTTCAGGCTGTGTGTATAACTGAATATAGCACAGCAAGGAGCCTGTGGAGCCTGGAGATGAAGCTCTGCAGACACATGACAAGCATGCAGCAGGCTGCAGATCTGTTCTCTCTAGACAACCTTCTGCTTCTACTGCCTCACCCAGAATGATGATGTCACAGGTCTTCAGTGAAGAGACACGCCTCCTGGCAGGAGAGACACGCCTGCTGAGAGAAGAGACTAGTCCCTGGATTTCAAATTCAATCTCAGAGAATTATCTGAAGAGCACGAACAGTTCAAATGATAAATCTCCTTTAAGTTTAACACATGCAGCCCAATGGGATTAAATTACAAGAATGATTTGTTACATATTATTGTTGAACCCTTATTAACTTTTTAATTTTTTTGTATCTATTCATTTTACATCGCTGATTTTGGTGTGTTTTGTATGGTCAAATGTTTATAAATTGCTTATACGATTGTTGCTCTATTTTTGGATAAGAAATTTCCTTATCTAAAATTCATTCAGGGGTATGCTATCAATAGAAAATATATGAGATATTTGGTGCCCTAAAATGGGGGAAAAAATTAGTTTGACTACTGATTCTTTTGCATAAAACTAAAAAAAAAGCAAAACACAGAAAAAACACTTTATTAAATTCCACTGAAACTTTTCCATTTGTATACAGATCTAATGGTTGGTTTTATAATGCTAAGTCACGATATATGACTGAAGATCGCTGTTGAGATCAACTAAGGCTGATTAATTTTTAATTATGCAAGGCTTCACGAACCATAGGAAATAGAAGTCAAAAGGACATAAATCGAACATCTGTAGCTGTATATTCTCACTGTTACTAAGTGTATGAGATTGAATAGCTAAACACAGCTTTAGATGTATAATCTCTGCATGAGTTCAAGTTTGGGCATCTTAACCAATTTTATATGCCATAATTTTCAAATTTACCTTTTCTTTTTAAAAATTTATAATTTTCCTGATAAGTTAAATTGCTGTTTTTCTTGAAAAGGGACATTTGGTGAACCTGCGTGAGGTGTATTCGAAATGCAGATGAGAGCTATAAAAAAAAAAAGAGCCACCAAGGTATCAACTGCTGGCTCGGAAAGAAATTAAAATGCAAAGCCTCACAGGAAATTCTTAAATTCAGACATAAAGACAGCAAAAGCCTACCTCCAACAGACAGATCTAATGCCCCTTGAGAATTTTTTTAATATATTGACCTTCAATATGATTTGTTCCTACTGTAGCGAGTGATGTTATAGTATACTGAGAAAAGTTCTCTTCGGGTTTGTTAACTCTATCAGCAAGTTAAATGATGGATGGACAAGGCCTCTAGGTTTGTTAGGTTAGCTGTCATCTCTATTGTGCAGAAGGACAGTTCTGCATAAATAATTCCAAGGACTTGATCTCATTTTGAGGTAAAGATTGTAGGTTGTTGTGATGAAATAAGAATCGTTCTGTTAAAATCAAAATGTGAAGCTAAAAGTTTCTCTACTCTAGATTTAATAAATTAGGAGGTGGCAGCAGGGAGCTCAGTTTTAGACATGTAGCAATGGATCAGCATTACGGAGTTCCCACTTATCTTTTGATCAGAGATCATATTGGCTCTTCAGGCAGCTTTCCTACTTTTATGCAGGTTTTCTTTTAATTGTGTTAGAATATAGTATTTGCTGTTATATAAAAGATAAGCTGCATATTAGCTTAGACTGGTGAGGATTTTTTAACTAGCTATACCACAGTATTGTTTACTTCAGAAATGCATTGAGTATTTGTGAAGGAGTAATGTAGTGATGTTTTTTGGTAAAACTATCAGCCATTTCCCTAGCTGTATTCACTTGAAGCACTTGAAATGGAAAGTCTGAAGGTGGAAACCTGGAGACACTGACATTTTTGGTATGTTTTTACCATAGACCTTGTTGGCATGTTGACAGGATATGCCATTGAAGTCTGATATGCCCAAGCGTGACCAGCTCTTCATTCTGAGCTGGCACTTTCAGGGACCCACACCTATGAGACTTTGATGGCATTGTAATCGTAATATGTAGCAGACACGTGTTATAGAAAACACTATAGCATTTATTTAAAGACCATAAACAAGTTTAAAAGTCAAGTGACATACTTGCATTTCATCGGTCTAGTCCAGCAAGTTTCTTCCAAAGTTCATTCAAATGCATGCATAGGCATGTAGCAGAGCGAAGCGGTCATACAGGTCGAGCGTCTCGCGCCAGTATGGAGCGACGTTTCGAGAGGCGTGCTCTCTTTCTTAAGCGTGAGAAAGAGAGCTTATGAATGCATTTGAATCATTGTTATGAACGTTTATAACTCTGGAAGAAACTTGCTGGACTAGACTTATGAAATGCAAGTATGTCACTTGACTTTTAAACTTGTTTATGGTCTTTAAATAAATGCTATAGTGTTTTCTATAACACGTGTCTGCTACATATTATGATTGTGTTTGAGACGGAGGAGCAGAAGCCGCCATGTAACAGCAGTCAAATGAATATCATATGAAACGTCGCCCATTTAATTATACTTTGATGGCATCTCCTATTGATACATCATCAAAGTCTATGTTGAGAACACCCTTTTAAGAATAATGAAGAGAGGCGTATATGAGAACTAAACTTAAAGGGGTATTCTCATGTTATTGATTAGCTATTAACATGTAAGCAAAGCTAAAAAAAAGACTATTACCAAATGCATTGCTGTTCTGTTTTTACTTCTCTTCACGGTTAAGAGCAACTTTATCTGCTGCTTCTGAACACATGCTTCCATGGTTAACGGCCACCTCTCTCTGCTTTCACAGGCTGAAGCAGTGGACAGAATTGTGACATCACTTGATGCTCTGTTTCTTAGTTTGAAAGAGCAGAGCTTGGTAACATTACTTACTTTATCCCTTTGGAGCTGTGCAGCCTTGTACACTACAGTTTACAAACCTCCAAAACTCAGTTTACTGTAATAGGATCAGCTAGGAATATCATAGCTGATATGCCAATTACTACCTACAGCCTGAATAAGAAGTGTGAGTCTGAAGCTGCAAATGACTCGTCATGGTGTGACAATCCCTTTAATGAATCATCATGATACTACAGTCCCTGAAGGAGTGACTTTCCATATCAATATATCTTACAGAAATTTTTTTTTCAGTTCATAAATATGAGATGTAGCTTAGTTATGAATCTTGTCAAAACAATTATTTAAAATCAGTGTATTAAAGGGGTCATATAAGATTACAAGAAAGGTTTGATTTTTTTTTACATAAACCCTGCCACTCTTTGCCTATCTCTTGAATGAAGCTGAGCTGTAATTCCAGATCCAACCCAAGGATAAGAGTGGCACTGTTATTGGATATCAAGCAGACTCTTATTTTTAATGTTGTACAACTCATTTAGATTTGTGGAACAAAGCATTGTATTGATGGGTGTATTAACAGGTAAAATTTGACTTGAAGTAACCAGCTAAATGGGTGTTTTGGCTTATGGCCCAAATGAGGGCTCCTTACATGAGTTACAAGAAGAAGCATTAACCAGATGACTTTAGTTTCACTATTGTAAGTATTTTACATTTTGTCCCCTAAGAAATGTTGTTGTTTTTTGTAAGAAATGACACTATGTAGAGTAAAGCAGAGATTAACTGCTACACGGTTAAAATATTTTTGGATAGATTTTTTCTAAGAAATGTTTTCTAAAATTTTGAGTCCATTTACAAATACTTTTATGAATTTAAAAGAGGTTTTGGTGGTTTTTCATTGATCATCTAATAGGTGATTTTTTTTTCTTTGATGTAAAGAACTGTGTTAATAATAGTTCCAAATGCTAATGGTATGTACACAATGTATTTAGAAGTGTATTTTGGGGCGTATTTCATACCAAAAAATGCTCCAAATGTTTTAAACACCCCTCATTCCAATGTAAAATATGCATCGTCATTTACACAACGGGTATTTTACAAGTGTATTTGCAACAAACATTTTACTCAAAGAGCCTTGTCAATTCTTAAGGTCTTCATGAAGTAAAATTCCTGTACTGTTATTTCCCAGTACTGTTATCTCCCCATACTTTTATCTCCACGTAGTATCTCTCCCAAAGCTTTCTCTCCTCTTCCCGTAATGTTTCTTCCCATAATGTCTTTTCCCGTACTGTTGTACTCTGTACTGTCGGCCCCTGTACTGTTTCACCCTTTACTGTAATCTTCCCGTACTGTCGCTCCCTGTGCTGTTGCTGTCCGAACTGTCGCTCCATGTACTGTTGCTCTCCATGCTGTTGCTCTCCGTGCTGTTGCTCCATGTACTGTCCCTCACTGTACTGTTATCTCCCTGTACTGTTATCTCCCTGTGCAGTTATATCCCCATACTCTCTCTTCACGTAATGTCTCTTCCCGTAATGTCTCTTCCTGTAATGTCTCTACTCGTACTGTTGCTCTCCATACTTTCGCTCCTGGTACTGTTATCTCCCACAACTTTAATCGCAGCATACTGTTATCTCTTCATACTGTGGATCCCCTTACTGTCTCTCCCTGTACTGTCACTCTAAGTTCTTTTTTATCTTCATACTGTTATCTCCTCTTACTGTCTCTCCCTGTAGCAACAAGCAAAGTCCAACACAAACAGTTCTTTAGCACTCATCCTTTTGGAGGCTCCTTGATTCTTTCTTTTAGGATTATGGGTATATGTACGGATCACCAGTGGTTCCCCGGCTCAAATCCATACTTGTTAATCCAGTAACAGTATATGAACCAGCAGTTAAAAGCCTTTTCCTTTATTATGGAAACACCACAAACATACAGAGACAACTCTGTGCATGGCGACAGCTGGCGCGTTTCTGACCTATCTGAGCTCTGAGTCAGATGGGTCAGAAACATATCTGCTGGATCATATACCGTTACTGGATTTACAAGTATATATGTCTCTCCCTGTACTGTCTTTCCCTGTACTGTTGCTCCTCATGATATTTCTCCCAGTACTGTTGCTCCCTGTACTGTCTCTCCCCATACTGTCATTCCTGTACTGTTATCTCCCCGTACTGTTGCTCCCATGGTGTTTCTCACTGTACTGTTGCTCCTCGTACTATCTTTCCCAATACTGTTGTTCCTGTACTGTCTCTCCCATACTGTATCTCCCTGTACTGTTGCTTCCGTGATGTTGCTTCCATGCTACCTCTTCTTGTACTGTACTTCTAGTAATGTCTCTCCCTGTACTGTTGCTGTCTATACTATCGCTCCATGTACTGGTATAATCCCATAGTGTTATCTCCCTGTACTGTTGCTCTGCCTACTGTTATCTCTCCCTTCTGTTATCTCCCTGTACTGTCTGTCCCAGACTGCTGCTCTCTGTACTGTCACTCTCTGTAATGTTATCTCCCTGTTCTGTTATCTCTTCCTACTGTCAATGCCTGTACTGTCTCTCTCCATACTGTTATCTTCCTCTACTGTCACTTTCTGTACTGTTATCTCTCTATACTCACTCCGCGTACTGTTATCTCCCCGTACTCTCTCTCATCCATATGGTCTCTCCCTCTAATGTCTCTTCCCCGTAATGTCTCTCCACCTTACTGTTGCTTTCCATACTGTCATCTCCTAATGTTATCTCCATGTACTGTCACTCTCTGTACTGCAATCTCCCCTTACTGTTATCTCCCCATACTGTCTCTCCTTGAACTGTTGCTCTTCCTACTGTCACTCAAGCGACAAGTCTACATCTATACAGCTCTTTAGTACTTCTCCAATGTGTTTGGAGCAACCTCCCTGCTGCTGTCTACAAGTCTACCTAGAAGATATGATGCAGTTTGAAAAGCAAAGGATGGTCACTCTAAATATAGATTTGATTTTCCAATGTGTATAATATCAATCAACACCAGAAAAGGGATCATGCATAACAAATCCAAAAACATTTAGCACAGGATGCCATCAAAATCCTTTCACTTTTTGAAAGGCAGTTCAAAAGTATCATGATCAAGAAATGAAATTGTGGCACTCGCCAATCCTTGTTCTGTGACTTTATCATCAATATAGAAGGGAACAGACACACATGTATTGGCCTATGGCCTTTTTGCATTCACTAACACATGCTCTAATGGATGCAAAACAGCCGTATGCCAATACATGTGTCTGTTCCTGTTCACTGCTATACTGACTATATGGAATGAAGCCACAGAAAAGGACTGGTGAGTGCCACAATTTCATTTCTAGATTGGTGATAGATTCGATAACTGATAAAAATAAACTATTAACACATAAAAAAAAAAAATAAAAAAAATAAAAAAACGTTCTTACTGTTTTCCACATCTAATGCGGCACAGTAATGTATATGCCATATTTTGAGGTACATAACTCAAGTTTCTATAAATAAAGGACTATGTACCATATAGAAATACCTCACTAAATATATACCTACAAAAAACAGGAAGCTGAAGCCCAAAATATTATAAAGATCTTATTGCAAATTCATAAGAAAAAGGAAATTAAATGCAAGTCACACAATACACAAGGTGGCACAATCAGGTGGCTACACTGAGACAAAGGGAGCAACAAAATACACATTAAGGATGGCATCACCTGGCCTGTGGGGCATTGTTTTGGGGCAGTATAACTTTGTTCGACCCTTGTACATATTGTGATGCTGTTATGGCACTTTTTATATATATAATATAAAATAATATATATATATATATATATATATATATATCTATAAATAATATATTTATATTAATAAATATAAAAATAAAATAAAAAATTATTTTTATAAATTGTTTGTTATTTCTGTGCATATCTGTCTATCTTCTATCACACTCTCTCTCCTTCTCTCCTGTCTCTCTCTGTTTTTCTCTCTCTTCCCTTTTTTTATAAAAAATATAATATATATATATATATATATATATATAGTTTCAATTGTGCATTAACACGAAGTTATAAGGGGATGTATTTGCTAACTTGCTACACATCTCTGTGCTGGTGATGCTGCCTTTTGCGTTGTGTGACTTGTTTTTTATTCCCTACATATTTTGAGTTTGTAATAAGGATTTATGATTTATTTTTTTAAACATTTTAACAACAAGCTTCCTGTTTTTTTTTTAGGTAGTTATTAATCTCAACTGCAATGCACTTTAAAAACATTAAGGTTTATTGGGGTTTTTTTCATAAACTTTTTCAAAATCCGTGTGAAGAATAATCTGGGTGAAATTAACAAAAGAACACTGTGACCAATAACGGTTCCAGTATGGAAATGATGACCTATTATACATGTGTTTATTTTTGACGACATTGAAGCTTTATTCAAGGAGATTTTAAAATGGTTAGGTCATTACTATAGCAGAAGAAAAAGAAACCGGAGGATTATGGGCATTTGTAATCCCCCTATCTATTAAATAGCTCTTGAATGGATGAAAATCACATGTCTGTCCCTGTAGAGACATTTCCTTTCACTGAACAAAACATTACTGATATGGGAGAAAATAAAATAGATGATTATGCTATTCTAGGAAAATGAAGCAGTGTTAGTGAACTGTTTTCACGTTTGGAAATGTGAAAGCCCAAATGATTTCTAATTTAGAAGGGACCATTTTTCCTGCTGTTCATGCTTTACAGTCTGGTGTGGGATTAAACCAGAGTGTCAGAGATCAATGTCATCTATTTCACAGAGCTCTTCAGTGTCAGCATGTGGCTAGTGGTATTCACAATTATCCAGCTGCTTGTTAAAAGTAAGACATGTCCTTATTAGATGAGATAATACGAAGGCAAAGAGTCAAGTCTTAAAGAGGTCATAGCATTTAAATCCATGTTTCTCTTTGTTCTGCCTTGGAATAATATACTGTAAAATAGCTCCAAGAAATTGTGAAAAATAAAAATACCCCATTAGAAGCTGACTATTCAATAAAGGGATTTGAATGTTGTTTGAAAGGACCATTAAAGATAAAAGTACTATATTAGTACCACATGTTATTTCCTGTTCCTGGTATTTCCTGTATCTCTTTGTTTCATGCCCTGTAGCTAGGGACAATTTAGATTCCAAGTATATTAAGCATAGTTACTGGTCTCATGTCATTGTTCATGAGTGATGTAAAGTGGTCAGTAGCAAAGTGATGAGCTCCTTGGTAGAAAAGTAGAGCAATTTTGAAGAATCAAGTGAATTCTTAGTAATTTGCTTATCTATAGATGATTCACATTGGAAAATAGATCTTTAACAGTACACAGTGGGTATGGCTGTTTTTACAAACATTGTTTAGTTCTATTTTCTATGGTATTTTTCTATGGTGTTTTCCAGGCATTTATTGGCCAAGCTAAAATGGCCTCTTCAGTCCTGAAAACTAGATCACATTGAACATAATTTACATAGGTAGCCATTTGCCTTTTTATATTATGACCATTGAACCATTTGTGATTTTTTTTTGGGACTGATTTTGAACAATTTTTCTCAGTCTTGGGGCAGGACAAGCTTATATGATGCCCAAAGCAAGGACTAGAATGCACCCTGCCACTATGGATCCTAAACTTTAGCACTTTAAATGTCATATAGCCAATTCTTTAACTGCTTTCTCTGGAAATGAAATTGGTATCAATTTCTTGGAAATTATATCTAAATCTTTGTTAAAAGGTATCTTGACCTGGGGCCTGAAAAAGCCTTAATGACCAGCTAGAGTTTTCTGGTTTTACCACTCCTTTTCCTGCCTTTCAGCAGTCTTACTTATTTATATTTTATAATTTATAAATATATATATTGTATGAAAAATGCAGCACCCAAAGAAACTTGAAAGATTAAAGGAGGGCCAGCAGCAAAGCTTTGATACAAAGTTCCAAATACAAAATAAAAAAGTCCACGGACTCCAAAATGCGTTCAAGCAATAAGGTAATTTATTCTCCATGCTCAAAGAGCAGTTTCAGTCCTACAAGGGTCTTTTGAGGGCTGAAACGTCCTCTTTGAGCATGGAGGAATAAATTTCCTTATTGCTTGAACGATTTTTCGGGACTTTTTTATTTTATATATATATATATATATATATAATATATATAAATATATATAAAATATTTTATAATATATATTTTAAATAATATAATTAATTAAATCAGATATTTTCCCTCAGTATCACAGGGAAACAGGTTTTACTTTCACAGGTCTTAAAAGGGTGATTTGTTTTTGCAAAAAATATAGCTTTTTATTTTGGGGTCTCCTCACTGTTTTCTTTCACTTTTAAAACCCGGCCCCCGAACCCTGGGGGCATATGTAAGACCGGGTTTTTTCCTGTTTTCTTCATTCTTTAAATCCCCAATCTTTACACAGGGGTCCAAACCCCACTGTTTTAATTTTAAAGGGAACCCCCCAATTTTTTTAGGAAACATAGTTTTCCCAGTGTTTTCCCGATAGTACAGCTTAAAAGGCTCCCCCCCTTTCCCCGGTTGGCCCTTCCAAGCCAGAAACGGACGTTTTTTACCCGAGTTCTCAACTTTGTGACAAAATTTTTTTCTGTGGGGGAAAAAATGACTTTTAAGGGCCTGCCTTAAAAAAGGGGCCCGCACTTTTTTTAAAAAACTGAATTTTACAGTGAATTGCTTTTTTTCCCCCAAAAGGGAAAAAAAACTCGGAAAAAAAGTGTTTTTTTTTTAAATCCCTTTTATTAAATTTTAAAACAAATTTTAAATTTTAAACCCCCCCTATTTTCTACCCAAATCTTTTCCCCCCCTCCTTTAGTCCATAATTATCTCAAATTTTTTTAAAAAAATTGGGGTTTTTGAATTTTTTTTAAATTTTTTTTTCAATTTCCCGCAAAACCCTTTTGCTGTCACATTTTTTCCTATCCCAAATTGGGGGCCCCCATTTATCCAAAAACCTTTTAAGCATAAGACGGGGCCTTGTTGGGCCCTTTAAACAAAAAAATCAGTTTTTTTAATTTCTTATACTGCTCTTGGGAAAAAAAAAAAACTGGGCTGTGGGCTGGTTTGGGTATGGGCAAAAAGAGCCGGTTTGCGATGGACAATTTTTCATAAATTTAGGGGTCAAAATATTTAAAAATTTGGGTCAAGCAATATTTATACAACTTTTCCCAGAAAATTTTTTTGTTTTGTAAAAAAAAGTCTTTTTCCCAAATAAACCCCGGCAAATGTTTAGCAATAGCTAAAGTATTGGTTGGTTTTTAAAGCCAAATTTTTATTTCCTTTTCAGGGCCCAAATTATTTTATTAAAACTTTTTAAACAACAGGCTTTGGGGGTCGGGGTTTTGGAAAAACCCCCATTTGGGAAAAAAATCTTTGGTTTTTTAGATACAATTTTAATAAAAACAAAGAAATAAGCCAAATTTTTTGGGTTTTTTTTAAATCCCAAAAAGGTTTTTAAAAAAAATAAAAAGCTACATAAAAAAACAATGGTTATTGGGAAAATTGGACATAAAAAGTTTTTTGAATTTTGGGGGTCTAATTTTAAAAAATTTTAAAAGCTTTTTCAAAACTCTAAAAATAATTTTTGAAATTCTATTTTTTGTTTTAAAAGGGAAATTTTGGGAAAGGACTGGAAAAGGGTCACTCCCCTCTATGGTTGGGAACAAAAAACCTCAATTTTTTTTTTTTGATTCCTGAATCTTTTAGGAAACAAAAAAGGAAAAAAATTGGTAAACCCAAAATTGCTCTTTTACATACGCCGTTTCCCGGGGTTTTTCCCCCCATCATTTAAAGGGGGAGCGGGTATTGGCTTGACCCGGGGGGAGGGAAGAGTGGGTGAGGGGGGAAGGGGAAAAAAAATCTCTCTTATGGGGGAAACACCCGGGTTTAAGGGGTTTTGGGAGGTTTTTGGGTTGCCTTTTAGCCCCCCAAATAAGAAAATTTCTTAATCACAAAAGGGATTTTTGGGAAAGGAATTTGGGAAAAATCTCGCCGGGCCTCCCCCTAAAAATTTTAACAAATCCTCAAATTTTCTTTGATTCACTGGGAAACTTTGAGAAGGGAAAAAAAGGGAAAAATTGGTCAAGCCAAAATTGCTCAAATTTTCATAGCCGTTTTTGGGGTTTTTTCCCCCCATTTATTTTAGAGCAAAAGCGGTTTTGGCTTGAAATGGTGGGAAAGGCAATTTTTTGGGGGCTGATAAAAAGGGGAAAAAAATCTCTCCCTTTTTGGGGGCACCAGTTAAAGGGGGTTTTAAAGGGGTTTTTTATTTTAAACCTTTTTGGGCCCCCTACTAAGAAACCCGCATATCCACAAGGCAAATTTTGGGAAAGGGGCTGGAAAACTCACTGCGCCCTCCCATAGGGTTTTTTAACCCAAAAAATTTAATTTACTTTGGGTTTTACTGAATTTTTTTGAGAAAGGAAAAAAGGGGGGAAAAATTTTCAACCAATATTGCTCATTTTTATACGCCGTTTGGGGGGTTTTGGGCCCCCCAAACATTTTAAGGGAAGCGTTTTTGGGGTTGGGGCTGGGTGGGAGGCAAAGAGTGGCTTAAAGAAGGGGAAAATTCTTTCCCTTATGGAGAACACCCGTTAAGGTGTGTAGTGTTTTTTTTTTTGCCTTTTTGGCCCCCTAAATAAGCATTTTCCAAAATCACAAAGGGGATTAGGGAAAGGGATGGAAAGCCTCTGCGCCCTTTTATAGTTGTAACCAAAAAACCCCAATTTACCCTTTTGAAATTTAATGAAACTTTGAGAACAAAAAGGGAAAAATTGTTTAAAGGGCCCTTTTTGCTCATCTACATAAGCCCTTTCGGGTTTTTGGGCCCCCCCCTTTTGTGTAAAAAGGGAGAGCGATTTTTGGGTTTTATGGTGGGAGGAATGGTTTGGGTGAGAGAAGGGGGGAAAAACTCTCCTTAAAGGAGAGCAACCGTTAAAAGGGGTTTTGGGGTGTTTTGATTGCCTTTTTTGCCCCCTAAATAAGGGATTTTGATATCCCCAAGGGATTTTTGGGAAAAAAAGTGGAAAGCCTCCTGCGCCCCTATAGGTTGTAACAAAAACCCAATTTTACTTCTGATTCCCCCTGAATTTTTTGAGAAGCAAAAAGGGAAAAATTGGGCCCAAACCCAAAATTGCTCCTCCTTTTATACGCCGTTTCGGGGGGGGGGGGGGTTTTTTTCCCCCCACAGTTGTAGAGGGAGGAAACGATATTGGCTTTACTGGTGGGAGGCCAAAGAGTGGCTGAAAGAAGGGGAAAAAATCTTTCCTTTTGGAGAGCCCAGTTAAGGTGTGTGTGTTTTTTATTGGGCCTTTTTTTTCCAAATACAAAGCATTGGAAAATCACAAGGGATTATGGTTGTGGTTGTTAAATTGAAAAAAATTTTTTTAGAAAGAAAAAAACACTCATATTAATTTTTTTTACGGATAATCATAATGACACTATATTTTTTAAGAAAATCTTTGGAAGAACTGTTTGCTTTGGTAGGTCCCTCCTTGTGCTTTCCAACAACCCGCCTTTTGGCCCCTTTGGGCCATTGGGGAAAAAATTTCCCAAAAAGACCTCTAAATGTGTCCTTAGGCATCAGGATTTCAGCAGCTGATTTCCCTTTTTAAAATTGGAAAAAAATTTTGGGTTTGGGGTCAATGAATCAGGGGAAAGTTTTTTTTAGTTTTCATTTTCCAAAAAATTGTATAAAAATTTAGACACAGATAATCCAAAGCTATGAAAATTTTTTTTTTAATTTTTCATTTAAGGGCCCTTCCCCAATATGTCTATTTAGTGTTTTTCTGATAACTTTTCACAACCCAGGACAGTATTTTTAAAACTTTGGGGCATTTATCTTTTTTACATTAGGCCTGTGGGCAAACATAAGGGGCAACCCCTTTTCATATATAAAAAGAATGGGTTTCCCCACAAAAACCTTAAGATGGGGTTTGGGTCTCAGTGGGTCAGTGTCAAAACCCAACTTACCCACTATTTTTTACTTTTAAAATTTTTTTAAAAACCAATTTTGCAAAAAAGGGGGCCCCTGTTGGGGTTTTAAAAAGAAATGAAAATTTAAGGGGTGTTTCATTGGGATGCAAAATATTGGAGGTGGAAAACATAGGGCTTTAAATAAATAAAGGACCAAGGGGATCCAGCCCCGGTTTTTGGGCCCCGAGTTTCACCGGGTTTTCCTTTAGCTTTAACCCCCCTTCACATATTATATAAAAAAAAACAGAATTTAAAAAAGGCCTCTTTTCCATTTTCTTTCCCCTGGGCCTTTCTGATGTATTTACCCAAAAATTTGGGCCTTTAGTGGTAAAGAGGATTTTAATGGGGACTGTCATTTGGGCTGCACCTATTTTTCCTTTTCAAAGCCCGTGGGTTTGAACCTTTCGACTTTTAACCGCCCTTATTTTTTTTACAACAATTTGTACTATAGTAGTTCTTCTGTGGGTTTAGAAAGACTGGCTAGACTTCCCTCCACAAATTTATAAGAGAGTCTTGGGTGTCCATTATTCTGTCACTGTTTCATTCCAAGGCTTGTTTTTTTAATTTTTTTGGAGGTAATCTCCACTTAGTTCTGGTAATGCCACACAAGACTGGCAATTTTAAACCTGGATCAGCCTGTGCCATCACAAGGCCTTTGGGTTTTACCCCATTCTTTATGCTTGCCTGTTTTCTGTCTTTCAAGATGTCAACATCAAGAAATAAGTGATCACTTGTTGCATAATATACCCTAACATCTGACAGGTGACATTGTCACGAGGTGACCAATATCATTCACTTTACTTATCATTGGTATTAATGTTATGACTGATCAGTATAAAAGACAATGTTTTCAGAGTCCAGCTGTAAATTACTATCCCTGCAATGCGATTAAAGACTTAGGGCGACATGTATGAAAAAAGGCGGTCAAAGTGAATATTTGAGTTTCATTTTCAGGTAAAATGTGCCTGAGTATGAGTGGGTTTTTGTGCGTTATAAATGGTGTGAAAAGTTTAAACGCCCTCGCCTATGTGTTTAGGCGCAAAGGGAAACTTAGGGCTAAGTAATCCCCCTAACATGTTTTAAAGGGTTAAAGATAGGATGGCGAATTGATTCAACGAAGGGGAATTTCGTTAGAATTTCGGGAAAAAACTTCGGTTCGGAACGAAGTGAACTTTGGGGACTTCGGGTGAACGAAGTGTGTTTTCATTGTAAAATGGCTGCGAGACATGGCGTTAATGGGGGCAAAGCACTCTGGGGAAAAGGGCTACCTGCATGACATTGCAGAGATAAAGCCAATCAGAACCGGGGGATTCTGTGACGTCAGCACTATTTAAACCGGAGCGCGCCGCTGGGACCCCCATCCCGCTTCACGACTGATGGGGAAAGGGGTGCTGTGCGGGTGATAGGCTTTGAAGAACTGATTTTTACACAGCGTTTTTTTGTGGGTGTCTCAGTTTGTCTCAGAATGTTCTCGAATGTTCTATTTCGTTTTTTTGGGGGGTATTGGATCTAAAAATCAGTGTGCGCCATTTCAGCTGCATATACATTCAATATCCAAGTGGGATCTAAGCCTTCCTGTTGTTTTCAGTTAAAGAAACAGCTTTTTTTACTAAAAATACCATTTTTTTTTTGGTGCTCAATTCTATTGCGCAATTTACATCCGGGGGTTTAATTAAGCTTTTTTTTTGCGGGTGTGTGACCCCAAAAAACTGTCTTTTCAACCCAAAATATAAAAATTTTTTCCTGTAGCCAAATTCACAAGAAAAGGGTTAATTTTTACAAGTATCTCTTGTTGTATGGCGTAAAAACAGAAATTGTAACAGCTACAAAGTACTAGTTTGTGGGGTAAAATTTTTTTGGGTGCAATTACATCCAAGGTTATTTAAGCGTTTTTTTTGTGGTGTCTGACAAAAATAAAACCGTCTTTTTCAACGCCAAATATAATAAAATTTTTCCTTAGCCTAATTCACAACAAAGGTTAATTACAACGTATCTCTTGTTGTGTGGATAGAAAACACGCAATTGTAACCCGCTACAAAGCTACTGTTTGTGCGGCTCAATTTTTTGGCGAATTTTCATCCGGGGGTTAATTAAGCGTTTTTTTTCTGGTGTGTGACAAAAATAAACCCGTTTTTTTTAAGCCAAATATATATAAATTTTTTTTTAGTCTAATTCAAAGAAAAGGTTAATTACAAGTATCTTTGTTGTGTGGAGTGAAAAAGCAATTGTAACCGCTACAAAGCTATAGTTTGTGGGGGCTCATTTTTTGGCGCAATTTAAATCCGGGGGTTAAATTAAGCGTTGGCTGGTGTGCTGACAAAAAAAACCCTTTCTTTTTAAACGCCAAAAATATAAATTTTTTTCCTTACCCCTAACAAAAAGAAAGGAAAAAAACTGTACCTGGGGTGTGGAGAAAAAACAGGGCAATTGTAACCGTAAAAAGGGTCTAGTTTGTGCGGCTCATTTTTTTGGCGAAATTTACATCCGGGGGTTTAAAATTTAAGCGTTGTTTTGCTGGTGTGCTGACAAAAAAAACCGTTTTTTTCAACGCAAAAATATATAAAATTTTTCCTTAGCAAATTCCCAAAACAAAGGTTAATTACAATGTATCTCTTTTTGTGGAGTAGAAAAAACGAATTGAAAACCGTAAAAAGCACTAGTTTGTGGGGCCAATTTTTGGGCGCAATTACATCCAGGGGTTAATTAAGGTTTTTTGTGCTGTGCTACAAAAATAAACTCTTTTTCAACGCAAAAAATATATAATTTTTTCCTTCCCAAATTCAAAGCGGGTTTAAATTCAACTGTATCTTTGTTGTGGGCGTAGAAAAAAACGCAATTGTAACACGTACAAATACTAGTTTGTGGGCTAAATTCATTGCCAAAACATCCAGGGGAAAATTTTGCGTTGGTTTTTGTGTGACAAAAAAAACCCCGTCTTTTTAAACGCCAAATATATATAAATTTTTCCTTCCCCTAATTCAAAGAAAAGGGTTAATTACAACTTACTCTTGTTGTGGGGGGAGTGAAAACACGCAATTGTAAAACCTACAAAGGCTACTAGTTTGTGCGCTAATTCTTTGGGATTTCATCCGGGGGGTTAAATTAAAGGGTTGTTTTGGGTGGGTGCAAAAAAAAACCTTTTTTTCAACCCAAAAATAAATAAATTTTTCCTTAGCTAATTCACAAGCAAAGGTTAATTAAAAATGTATCTTTTGTTGTGTGAGTAGAAAACAGAATGTAACACGCTACAAAGCTTGTTGTGGGGGCTAAAATTCTATTGCGAAATTTACACCCAGGGGTTAATTAAGCGTTGTTTTTGGGGTTGCTGACAAAAAAAAAAACCGTTTTTTTCAACCCCAAAAATATATATAAATTTTTCCCTTACCCTAATTCACAAGAAAAGGTTAATTACAACTGTATCCTTGTTGTGTGGAGTAAAAACAGCAAGTAACACGCTCCCAAAGTTACTAGTTTGTGGGGCCCAATTTTTTGGGGGGCGCAAACATCCGGGGGTTTAAAGCGTTGTTTTGCTGGTGTGCTGCAAAAAAAAAACCCCTTTTTCCAAAAATTTTAAAAAAATTTTTCCTTAGCCTAATTCACAAGAAAAGGGTTTAAATTTAAAATGTATCTCTTGGTGTGGGTAAAAACACGAATTTAACACGCTACGCTACTGGTGGGGGCCCATTCTATTGCCAAATTTACATCCAGGGTTAATTAAGCGTTTTTTTGTGGTGTGTGACAAAAATAAACCGTCTTTTAAAACCAAAAAAAATAAAATTTTTCCTTAGCCAAATTCACAAGAAATTATTCCAATGTATCTTTTTTGTGGCGTAAAAAACACGCAATTAAAAACCCTTTCAAAGTCAGTTTGTGGGGCTCAATTCTATGCGCAATTTACATCAGGGGTTTTAATTAAGCTTGTTTTGTGGGGTTTTTTGACAAAAAAAAAAACCCTTTTTTCAACGCCAAAATTAAATTTTTTTTTTGGGTGGGGCCTAATTTCCCAAAAGCAAAAGGTTAATTCAATTTTATCTTTGGGGGGGGCGTAGAAAAAATAAAAATTTAACACCCCAAAAAGCTACTAGTTTTGGGGCCAATTTATTGCCTTTTTCATTAGGGGTTTAATTAAGCTTGTTTTGCTGTTTGTGACAAAAAAAAAACCCGTTTTTTTTCAACACCGAAATTATACATTTTTCTTTAGCATAATTCAAAAGCGAAGGTTTTAATTAAGCCTTTTTGTCTTTTACATTTAGTAAAACACACAGTGCTTGTAAAACACACATACAAGTAAATTTTTCCGGGCCATTTTGGGGCGAAATTTAACCCAAGGGTTACCCAACTTGTTCGGGGTTTCATTTGGAGTCAAAAAAACGGGGTGAAATATTTATCATATACAGATAGCTTCATCAAACGTGTCTTACTTTTTAGAACAAACATATGTCAGACAGAAGGGGGCAGGTCTGAAAAACTGCGAGTGGCAGGGGCACAAACTTTCTAAAAAACGGGCCCCAGGCCCCGAGCACAGCGGGGGGCCGTCCAGCGGGGTCACTCGGTGGGCCCAAACTCCCCTTTCATTAGCGGCCTGTGTTGTTCAGCAACCCAAGGTTTTCTTGGGGGGTTGACTGGGTCATCCTTTCCTCCCAGATGACATTTTGACAACCCCACCCAAGAGTGGGTGGGAACCTCAGACACAACACTTAGTTGGCATGGCCCGGAGCGGGTCAGGGGCCCTCACCTGTCCTCAGCCCCCCTCTGTCCATCCATTTCCCCTCAGCCGGGGATTACTATGTGGCGGGCTCGCGCCACTATATGCGAGGATGAAA
Organism: Phyllomedusa bahiana; assembly: GCA_025379985.1. NCBI lineage: Eukaryota > Metazoa > Chordata > Amphibia > Anura > Hylidae > Phyllomedusa > Phyllomedusa bahiana. Next base: position 103,958 of record JAODAL010003228.1, read on the forward strand.
AAATTTGAGGAGGGCAGTCAGCAGCTACTTGGCAGCGAAGAATGGGGCCAATATCCCCCCTCTTTCAGTAGGCGGCAAGTATAGATGTGGAGAGTGGCATGGGAGGTCATTTTTGGGGGAGGTCAGCCTCCTTACCAAGGCCGGTGAGAGGCAGTGTGAAGAAACACAAATAGATGATGATGTGCCGACCGCATTGGGGGGGGGTGAAGCAAGGGGTTTTCATTTGTCAGGAGAAGAGGGCGTCAGCTTGGCGTCAGGCAGCGGCGCAGCCCGCAAAGTTGGGGTTTTGTGGCCGGAGTCAGCAGGGTAGCAGCAGTGTGAGGTCGGGAGCCAAGCGGCCACGGGGAAAAAAAACCGCTTCGCAGGTCAAGAGTACGGCAAGGGGGCCAGCGAGGCGCGGCGGCCCTAGTCACTCAGTGCGGAGCGTTGGCGGTAAAATCAACTATCGCGGTGTGGCTTCTTTGCTAAGACACCGGGGGAGGGGGGAAAATTTGGGTATATTGTAGAAACTGTGGGCAGAAAGTGAAACGTGGGGAGGGGGCTTTAAAGTTGGCACAAGGCCCCGCGTAACCTGCAGGTCACCATCCCGGGGGCCCGGGGAAACGTGGCTCAGTGTGGTGGGGCCCTCCTGCCCCTGCAGCAGCAGCAGCGGCCAGGGCACGCATGCCTTTTTTAGCCAGTCAAGGCTCCCCCAAATCTGCAGAAGGCACGTTTCTCTTTGAATCCTCTCCCGGTCCAGATGCTCCCTCCCTCGCTATCATGGCGCCGCAGTCTTCAAGAGGCGATTTTAAAGGACAAAAAAGTAAGGGGGGCCAACCATCCTAAGGTGCAGAGTGGGGCCGGCTCCGTCCAAGTTGTTGGACTGCAGTCCCCCCCTTTCCAAATGGGGGATCTGCACCATTTTTAGAGAACTAATGGCTTGTGCCCAGCCCAGATGGGAGTTCCAAGCCGTAATTTCTTTCCAAAAAGGCAGTACCCACTTCTAAAAATGTGAACAAAAGTGGGTCAGTCCTTGACTTAACGGTTTGTTTTCCCAAAGGGACACGGGGCGCGGAGTCTGGGGTGTAAAATACGGTCAGGGCCCGTAATGTCCCTTTTCGGGCCCCCCTGGGTGAATGTGCTTTCCTTTCCCAGGCACACCCCCAACTTGGCAGGAGACGCCGCTTTTTCCTCCCCGTTGTCAAATGCGCTCCTCGCCCCAAAGTCCGCCTCCCCTCCTCCCCACCCAACCCCCCATTCGCCCCCCACAAGTTGCTCCATCATACCACATTGTAGGGACAGCGGTGTCCGCAGTTCTACACCTAGCTTGCCTCGGCGAACGAAAATCAACAGGGAGGAACTCCCGCTTGCACAAAAAACGTGTTGGCTTTCTCCGCCCAACTGCAAATCGGAACCATGGGACGGACAATGGGGGGAACATGGTGTCCGGCTGCACCGAGGGGGATGGTCCATGGCCCTGCTGGCGCACGTGTTCAATCTGGGTTTTAAAAAGGTTCCTGGTCTTCCCCCGATTTCAGAAAATTCTGAAAATGGCAGGAAATGTGCTCAATTTATCCTTGTTTTCAAAGCCAGGAACACCCCCTCGAGTTGCAGCGGCAGAACGGGCCTCCCAAAAACCTTTATGCATGTTTCCACCCCCTGGAATTCAGCCCGCACATGTTTGGCCGACGTTGAAAAGAAAGGCCATTAACGATTTTTTGATGATCCAGGCGACGAAGTACCCCCTGTGTAAAATTTGATTCGCCCGTGGCAGCTCATGCGTGACACCTGCCCTTTGTTGAGGATTCGAGGAGGCCACGTTATTTTTTCGTCGCCAGGTACGGGATGAATAACTCATTCCACTGCTTCTGTCCGGGAACAGATCTGAAAAATCTTCGGGCAGGGGGGGTGGAGAGTGGGGACTACATTCGGGCCCCATGAGTCCCGGTGGGGACTGAAAGGGGAGGAGGAGGGGAGGCATTGGGAGAAGCATTGCTGGTGAAATGAGTGGATTTTCTACCCAAGGTCCCGAGAGGGGGAGCAGGGGCAGCTGGAGGAGGTGGATGGAGATGAGGAAAAACAGGCAGATGACTCCAAGCCCCCGTGGCATATACAGTGGAAATGGGGCAGGGACCCCTCGAGTCACTTGTGCAATTCCCGAGCATGTTATTTGCCCGGCTAGGACAGCCGAATGTAGATCCGGCAGAGGATGACTTTTTGGCTCTCCCCCCCTATTGGACCCCGCACCGGTCCAAAAATGGGAGCCCTTTTTTCCCCGCTATTGAGAGGGAAAAACAAACTCAAATATAAGGGAAACCTCCGAATAGTTGGCCCCTGCCCATGTGCGGCATCGGCCCCCCTCTGACGGGCTGACCGGGGGGTTCCCCAGCGTCACATACTACTGCCGCGGTGCTGGGGGGAAAGGGGGGGGGGTAGGAGCAGTACCGCTCCATCGCAGTAACCCAAGTTGGAGTCACTAATGGCAGCTTTCCTTTACCCCCTAGTGAGGGGGGCAGTCACAGCAGCAGGCAGCAGCAGGGGCATGGGCATTTTAAACAACGGTGTTGGCCTTTGGACAGCACCTTGCCACCCCCTTAGAAGATCCCTGGGATATGGGGGCCAAACGGGTGTGTGGGCCCCAATTGCCGAGTTTGCGTGGAGAAGCTGTCCTGCCCGGGCCCGTAGTGGGCATCAGAGCGGGGTCAGTGCGGCGGGGGCCATCGTTACCCAAGGAAACCCCCTTTTCCAGGGGGAAAATTTTAACGACGACCTTTGTCAAGATGAAAATTTAGGCGTGGATCGGCCAGGTTTCCCCACACCAAAGCCTTAGGCGTCGTCGGGTTCAAATCCCGGGGCCCCAGCCCCCTATTCTGATGCCGGCCCCCCCCGCCTGAGCCACACATCTGCTGAAGTTCTCCATCTGCCCACCACCGTCTTTACCGGGATGGTTTTGCCACCCACCTCAACAAACCTGTCATTGTCCCCCCTTGTGCTCTCTGCTGCTGCTGTTGCTGTTTCCGTGACATCCACACTGTGTCATTGTGCCACTCTGCGGCCTGGTACTGTTTTTTCCACCCCAGAAGGTCATTGTGCCACTCTCGCCTCAGCTGTGGGCCCTGTCATCACCTCCCCTCTCTGTCTTGTCCACTGCCTGATCTCATGTGCTGCCGCGTGACCTCCGCTCTCGATTGTGCCGCTCTGTGGCCTAATACTATTTTTTCCCCCTGCAGAATGTCATTTTGCCACTCTTGACCTCATGCTGTGCTGGATCCCGTCGTGCCCTCCCCAAAACCCGTGTCTTTTGCCCCTGTTGCCTCATGCTGTGCCTGGCTGCTGCCGTGCCTCCACACTGTGGCCTACTCCGTTTTTGCCACCCCCAGAATTTTCCTTGTGCCACGTCTGACCTCATGCTGTGATGTGGTGCTGCCGGCTCCACACTGTGTATTGTGCCACTTGCGGCTGGTACTGTTTTTTCCCCTCCAGAATTTTCATTGTGCCCCCTCTGACCTCTTTTCTGTTGTCCCTTCATCACCTCATCTCTGTCATTGTGCCACGCCTGACCCTTTGGGTGCCGCCTGACCCCCGCTTCGTCATTGGCCGCTCTGTGGCCTAATACTATTTTTCCCCCCTGCAGAATGTCATTGGCCACTCTCTGACCTCATGTCTGCTGTGCTCCTGTCGTGGGGGGCCCTCCACACTGTGTCATTGTGCCACTGTCTGACCTCATGCGCTGCCGTGGCTGCTGCCGTGCCCCCCCACTGTGGCCTCCCTGTTTTTTCCACCCCCAGAATTTGTCTTGTGCCCCTGTCTACCCCTGCTCTGTGTGGTGCTGCCCTGCCCCCACCTGTGTATTGTGCCACTGTCTGACCTTATGCTGGCGTTGCTCCTGCCCCTGCCCCCCACACTGGTCATTGTACCCTCTTTTGGCTCTCCTTTTTTTTTCCAGCTCCAGAATTTTTCATTTTGGGCCCCTTCCTGACCTCATGCTTTCTGCCACCCTGACCCCCACAATGTGTCAATTTTGCCACTTGCGGCCTGGTTTGTTTTGCCACTTCCAGAATGCATTGTGCCACTGTCGACCTCATGTGCTTGGCTTTCCCCCGTCACTCCCACTCGTCACAATTTGCCACCTGGGTCTAGTTTGTTTTTTTCCAGCTTTTTTTGCCAGACTTTATCAGGACATTCCCCCTTCAGTTTTTTGGTCAGTTTTGCCCTCTTAAGTGCCCAGGGCATTTTATAGTGAAGCGATTCTAAGAGCGGCGGCAGTCATGTGCGTGTCATACTAAAACACAACATTGTATGAAGACCAAACCAAGCTCCCTCTGCATATTTAAGCATGGCACAACGTTCTACAGCACCCTGCAGGCTCTGGGCAGCCTGGAAATAGCTGTTTTTTAACGTGATTCGTGCCGAAGTAATTCGGACCGAAACGAATTTTGTCGGAAAATTCGGCGAAGTGACCGAACCGAATTTTTGAGAAATTCGGCCATCTCTATTAAAGACATAAGAGAAGTCATTAGAATAGCATGTCAGTGAATAGAAACTGTGGTAATGATCCTGCTTGGAGGACCACAGGTCCCAGCAAGACCTGTGGTGTGTTGCCTCTTGCTGTATGTAGAATAGAGGGTGAGAGCAGCAAAAATACATTTAAAATTTAATGTAGTAAAAATTTTTAATATAAAAATCTGAACAACATAATCAATGGGTTTTTTAATGTAAAATTTGTTTTAGATTCTATTAATTTTAAATACATTTTATAGGAGATATTTTTATATTTTGGGGATATTATATATTTTTTATATTAATTTATATGATCATATTTTTCATTACATTTAAATAATTAAACTGTATAAAGTTTGATAATTATAATAAATTACTTTTTATTATTGTACTGATGTAAGTTGAGAAATATTAGACATTTTTGCCCCTTACAGCAAGTCTATCTCCACTTCCACTCCTCAGGCTCAGGTAAACCACATTCACATAGGTCTGCCTGTCGGCGCATTAATGCGCCTAGTTTTGCCGAACCACATTCATAGATGTGTCTAGTATTACGAGTGTGGTGCGAAAAACCTCCATAACGCCCCCAGAACACCCCTTCATAATAGACGCATTAGAAAGTGTTGAGTCTTACGAACAATGCACCTAACACATTCATTAGGTGCATTAGACATCGTAGACTGCTCAGTTAGGTGCATTGTACGCTAGAAAAAGGTGAAAAATCCTTTCATATATGTCACCTTTAGGGTGCATTCACACAGCATTTTCCGACCAGTATTTTGTCTTTTTTGGCATGTGGGGGGCGGCTTTTGTCTGCGGTTTGCGGATTAAAGCTGCCCCCTTCACGTCCCTGTGTTTATGTTCTGCTGAAAACCGGGCAGAATAATTAACATGTTTTAAGTTTTTAGGAACACTGGCAGTGTCAAAAAACGGCTGGCGGAAAATCTGTGCAATGTGGATTACTGCATGGATTTTCTATTTAAATCAATGTAAAAGGTTGACAGTCGGTTTACAGACAGTTTTCAAGTCTGAAAGCCATCTGTAAAACCAACTGAAAACACTGCCATGGGGCCAACCCTAATTGTATTTTTGTTTAAAATATAAATCACTTTGTAGAGATGTTAAATCTTTTTTCTGCTTATCATTCTGCTACTTCGCATTTTATATTCTATAAAATAAAGTAGATAAGGAAAATCACCAGAAAGTCTATAAATTGAGACTTGTAAAAAAAAACTGAATACAAATGTCTAAATTGAGAATGTGCAAGAAGGTGAAAAGTAATAGGTTGTACCAATTAAGCCTGTTTCTAATTTCCTGTGAAGCACCGCATAGAGTACTGTGCTTTCATAATTATGTTTTATCAGTAAATCTACAATATCACCACTTACTTATTCCTACGGGTACTGAATTGTTTATTTATTGTATATAGTGCTATAATATTCCACAGTGCTTTACAGAGCTTTGCATTATTTACATTGGTCCCTATCCCACATTGGGCTTAACAATCTAAATACCAGATGAACCTATCTGTATATTTTTTTTGTGGCATGTGGAAGAAGCCCAAGCAGATTTTATACTTGATGGGTTAATTCTTAACCTACTGCAGCTGCTAGGGCTATAGTTACATTTATAATGGTTAGTTTTGATCGAACCGTTCATGAAAAGACGAGTTGAACTTCACAATTTTTTAGAACTCAAGCAGAGCCGAACATTTTCCTGTATGTTAAAGTAAATGTTTGCAATCTATATCGCGTTCAACATTCTATTTTAATAGTTTTTAGGCGCTTTAAAGTGTGAAGTGCGCCTGAAAGTACGATCCTTTAAAAAATCTGGTGTCAGGTATATATTGCATAGTAAACATAATGCAGCCAAAAAGGCGCATTGCGCAAATCGCGGCACATAATATATAATCGGTGGTGTATGTAAAGCGCCTATCGAGGCGCATTGCGCACTGAGGTGCTTAACATATCATTACGACAGGCACATTACATAAACTAGTAATGACATGTTATGCGCCTCCATACGCTATGCTCCTCAATAGGCGCATTACATTCACTACCAATGATATGCTATGTGCCGCGATTTGCGCAAATCGCGGCACATAGCATATAATTCGTAGTGTGTGTATTGCGCCTGTCGCCTATAAACTAGTAATGATATGTTATGCGCCCCTGTGTGCAATGCGTCTCTATCGAGACGCATTACATACACTACCAAAAATATGCTATGTGTTATGGAGGTGCACAGCGTATCATTTTTAGGTGCATTTCAATGTGTCATGCCCTGCGTATAATGCGCCTAGTGGTGGTGTACTGTTATGGATGGTAATTACAGCTTCTCCTCACCTGTATAGTTATAAAAATTAACCCGAACATCTTCTCCCATTGACTTTAATGGGGTTCGAAGTTCTTCCTCACAGACTAGTTGATATTGTGAGAAAAACTTTTTGTCACGATCGATCATATGCCATTTTATGAAACATTCTTCCCTTGAAGCATTGTTAGCAAAGCAAACAGTGTCTGATAAATTATTTGAATGGTGACACACAGGTAGCAAAGGGGCATACACTTTTTTTTTCTTGTCATATCCTTACTGGACTAAAGATTTGCTTGGTCCCTCCACACACCATTCCATTACTTGTTTAGTCCATAAAATTGACTTTCATGTATTTTAGTCCAATTTGATTTTACTGTACATGAATTATCAGAATTATCGAAAGATAAAAAAGGTAAATGTTACCCAAATGCCTAATCCTGTGCAGTACAATAATGAGAACTTGCAAGTACTGCTTAATATATTATACACACGGTGCATGGCTTATGCAAGAAAAACTGTCTTCTTGATCATTCTAGGCAGAAGTGGAAAAATAGGCTTCATTTAATCCTCTAAAGCATAATAAAAAGAGGTCACTTGTGGTTTTTCATGCTGTAATAACCTATTTAAAAATCAAACTGTGGCTTTGACTTAAGGACAGAGAAAAAAATCAGGCTAATCTTTCATTCACATGGTTAATTAACCCCAATCCATTACCCAATGTTCTCTGTTCTGTGCTTCATGGAAAATGAAACTTTAAAAGTAGTTCATAGAAATTTATGCACTAGGTGAATTGCCTTGGCACCTGTTAGCTGATACTGTTATGGTTGTAGTTCCGGGAAGATTGTCCTCCTAAGTGGTTTTATTTATATTCAGTATAACCTATATCACATTAATAGGCCTATAAAAAAGCAAGATGTACAAATGTGGAGCGAAAAAAATTAAGAGAGTAAAAAAAGGGAAAACATATTGGGTGGCCATGGAGGTAAAACTAATCATGTAACCTCCTGCAGAGTTTATTTCTTTGTTTGCATGGGTTTTCCTACTCTGCTTCTATTATATGTACCTTAAATGCTTGATTATTTTAAATCTATATAGTTTTAAAATTCTGTACTGAATAATCTGTAACGGCTGGGTAGTGGATCCTCTGGACCACCGCAAGTGATGATAGTTAAGCCACGCCAGGGAGCGAAGTCTAAGTAGCCTCCGGTATTCACCAGAGCCCGCCGCAAAGCGGGATGGACTTGCTGCGGCGTGAGGCTACCTGGTCGCTACCCCTGACGTGACTTGCTTGCGGTGGCGGCCGAGGTGCAGCGTGGCACAGAATCGCAATCCAAGAATCGTAGTCATGGGCAGGCAGGGAGGTCAGGGCTGGCGGCAATGGTTCGTGGTCGTGGACAGGCAGGAATGTCAGGGCAGGCGGCAATGGTTCATGGTCGTGGACAGGCAGGAAGGTCAGGGCAGGCGGCAGAGGTTCGGAGTCGAGAAACGTAGCAAAGGGTCTGGTACACGGTAAGGCGAGAATACACTTCAGGAACGCTTTCTCTAAGTCTCAAGGCAACATAGATCCAGCAAGGAATGATTGCCAAGCGAAACCTTAAATTGGGGAAGCGCCCGGCAATTATCCAAATACCGGGACGCTGGCCCTTTAAATTTACGAGAATGCGTGCGCGCTAGGGGGCGGGCACGCGCGCCTTGGCCGGAAGAGGACGCGGACGGGACAGGAGCGAGGCCAGGTGAGTCCCCGGCAGGAGCGAACCCACGGCTCGCCTCGCGGCCGGAGGCGGCACCCGACCCCGGCAGGCGCCCGGGAGGGCGGCCATGGTTGCGCCCGCCGCCCGAGAAGCGGAGGCACCCGCTACAGTACTCCCTCCCCCTTAGGTCTCCCCCTCTTTTTAGGCCGAAGGAACTTACGGAGCAGATCTTGATTCAGGATATTGGACTCCGGTTCCCAGGACCTCTCTTCGGGGCCAAAGCCTCTCCAATCTACAAGAAAGAAACGCTTACCACTGATGGTCTTCATGTCTAAGATGTCCTTCACTTCAAAAACATCAGGGGACTCTAGGACCAGAGACGGGGAAGCGCTCTTCTGGGAGAACCGGTTCAAGACCAGAGGCTTTAGGAGGGAGACGTGAAAGACGTTAGGAATCCGGAGAGATGGAGGTAGGCAGAGCTTGTAGGACACCGGATTCAGTTGCCGAAGTACTCTGAAAGGTCCCAGAAACCGCGGACCCAACTTATAGCTGGGGATCTTTAGGCGTATGTATTTAGAAGAGAGCCACACTTTATCCCCTGGGAGGAATGTTGGGGACGGTCTTCTCCTCTTGTAAGCTTGGGACTTCATGCGGGCTGAAGCCTGGAGTAAGGCTTGTCGGGTCTCTCTCCAAATGACCCCGATATCCTGAACCTGGTTGTCCACGGCAGGAACCTCGGAGGCTGAAGCCAAGGGGAGGGGAAGGCGAGGGTCACGACCATAGACCACAAGGAATGGGGAACGGCCAGTCGAGTCGGAGTCCCGATGGTTATATGAGAACTCGGCTCATGGAAGCAGTTCGGACCAGTTGTCCTGGCGTCCGGACACAAAGTGCCGTAGATACTCCCCCAAGATCTGGTTTACTCTCTCCACCTGCCCATTAGGGGGTGATATGCAGAAATCTAGCTTGATTTGCAAACTGGAACATAGGGCACGCCAAAACTTAGAGACAAATTGGACGCCTCGATCGGAGACGATGTGGGATGGTAAACCATGCAGGCGAAAAATGTGATGGAAAAAATGACTCGCCAATTGGGGAGCAGAAGGGAGGCCAGGAAACGGCACAAAGTGGGACATCTTAGAAAATCGGTCAGTGACCACCCAGATGACCGAATTCCCCGAGGAAGGAGGAAGATCCGTAATGAAGTCCATGCCTATGTGTGTCCATGGAGACTCCGGAACAGGCAGAGGAACTAAGAGACCTGCGGGCCTGTGGCGAGGGACCTTGTTTTGGGCGCACATGGTGCAGGAGAGAACGAAGTCCTTGATATCTTGGAGCAGAGTTGGCCACCAGTAGTGTCATGAGATGAGGATGTAGGATTTCCATAACCCAGGGTGGCCGGCCAGAAGAGAACTATGCCCCCAACCCAGAACTCTCCTCCTGAGTGCGGGAGGCACGTAGGTTCTGCCCGGAGGAACGCTACGGAGGTCTACAGGAGCCACATGGACCAGCCGTTCAGGACCAATGATGTGCTGAGACACAGGTTCGTCCCCAGTAATGTCAGAAGCACAGTAGAGGGCATCCGCTTTGACATTTTTCTCGGCCGGTCGAAAGTGGATCTTAAAATCAAAGCAAGAGAAAATCAGAGACCACCGGGCCTGGCGAGGGTTTAAGCGCTGAGCCGTCTGAAGGTATTGGAGATTCTTATGGTCCGTGAAGATGTCAAACGGATGTCGAGCTCCCTCCAAAAGATGTTGCCACTCTTCCAGGGCCAATTTTATGGCCAACAGCTCCCGGTCTCCAATGGCATAATTACGTTCTACCGAAGAGAAGGTCTTCGAAAAAAACCCGTATGTGACGGTCTTGCCTTTAGGGCCCTTCTGGGTCAGGACTGCCCCTGCTCCCACGGAAGAGGCATCCACCTCTAGGCTGAAGGGTTTCTCTGGATCTGGACGGACCAAAATAGGTGCTGAGGAGAACACTGTCTTCAGTCGGGAGAATGCTTCCTCGGCAGACGGAGGCCAACATTTAGGATTAGCGTTCTTTCGGGTGAGAGCCACGATGGGAGCCACCAGTGTAGAAAAGTGGGGAATAAACTGCCGGTAGTAGTTGGAAAATCCTAGGAAGCGTTGAATCACCCGGAGACCGACAGGTCGTGGCCACTGCTTGATCGCAGAGAGTGTAGCTGGGTCCATCTGTAGACCTCGATCGGAGACTATGTACCCAAGGAAAGGAAGACTGGCCTGGTGGAACCGACACTTCTCCAGCTTGGAATACAGTCGATTGTCCCGCAGGCGACATAGGACCTGGCGTACTTGTACCCGATGGGTCTGTATGTCAGGAGAAAAAATCAGGATATCGTCCAGGTATACAATGACGCAAGTGTATAGCAAGTCCCGAAATACGTCATTGACGAACTCCTGAAATATGGCTGGGGCATTGCATAGCCCGAAGGACATCACGAGATACTTGAAATGGCCGTCCCGAGTGTTGAAAGCCGTTTTCCACTCATCCCCCTCTCGAATTCTGATGAGGTTATAAGCTCCTCGTAGATCTAGTTTGGTGAACACCTTGGCTCCACGGAGGCGGTCCAAGAGCTCAGATATCAGGGGTAGAGGGTAGCGATTCTTCGCCGTGATCTTGTTTAGCCCTCTGTAATCAATGCACGGACGAAGTGAACTGTCTTTTTTCTGGACGAAGAAGAAGCCAGCACCGGCGGGCGAGGAGAACTTGTGTATGAAGCCTTTCAACAAATTCTCCTGTATATAGGCCGACATGGCCTGGGTCTCAGGCACAGAGAGAGGGTAGACCCTACCCCGTGGGGGGACTGGTTCCGCGGAGGAGGTCTATAGGACAGTCATACGGCCGATGGGGCAGTAGCTTGTCAGCCTGTTTCTCCGAGAACACATCTCCAAAATCCTGGTACTCCGCTGGCAGACCTTGTAGAGACTTGACGGACGACTGGGGAGGAGAGTTGGACACCAGGCGTGGTGCCACCAAACAGAGCTCCTGGCATTCCGATCCCCAACGCAGGACTTCGCCTGTCTTCCAATCAAGCGTTGCAGCCAGGGTAGCCCCAACAGGATCGCCGAAGAAGCGCGAGGCAGGACGTGGAAGGAGATCTTCTCCGTGTGTAAGACCCCTACACGGATGGTCACAGGCCGGGTGATGAACTGAATGGAGTCGCTGAGAAGCTCCCCACTGATGGAGGAGATAAGCAACGGCTTTTCCAGGCGGGTCACTGGCAAGCGATAGTGAGACACCAGTGAGGCATGAACAAAGTTCCCGGCGGAGCTGGAGTCCAGGAGGGCAGAGACCCGAAGAGATAGGCCAGCATCCATCGTTACCTCCACAGGCAACAACAGTCGTGGAAAGGAAGACTGAGCACCTAGGGACGCCTCTCCTAGGTGCGGGCATTTCCCGACCTCTGAGGACGCTGTGGACAACTCCTACGGAAATGGTCCGGACTGGCGCAGTAGAGGCAGAGGTTCTCCACCCGGCGACGGGACAGTTCTGACTCCGACAAGTGTGCCCGGTCCACCTGCATGGGTTCTTCAGTGGACAGCTGTGGGGGAGGCAGCGGAGATCTCTGGAACACAGGAGCCAGCCGAGGTAAACGGCGGGGTTGTGCCAAGTCCTGCTCCTGACGGAGCTCCTGCTGTCTTTCCGTGAAACGCACGTCTACACGAGTGGCTAGATGGATGAGTTCACTCAGAGAAGATGGGAGATCTCTAGCTGCAAGGGCATCCTTTACTCTGCTTGACAGACCCTTCTTAAATGTGGCGCAGAGAGCGGCGTCGTTCCAAGACAGCTCGGAGGCTAGGGTGCGGAATTGAACCGCATAATCCCCTACGGAGGAGTCCCCTTGGCATAGGTTTAATAGCGCCGTCTCCGCGGAAGATGCTCGCACAGGCTCCTTGAAAACGCTGCGGAATTCAGAGAGGAAGGCCCGTAGGTCTGCGGTCACAGGGTCATTCCAGTCCCAAAGAGGCGTCGCCCAGGCCAGGGTCTTTCCAGATAGCAGACTCACCACGAATGCCACCTTTGACCTTTCAGTGGGAAACTGGTCGGCCATCAGCTCCACGTGCATGGTGCACTGCGTAATGAATCCTCTGCAGAGCTTCGAGTCCCCGTCGAACTTGGAAGGTAGTGGAAGGTGAAGCTTCGGGCCCACGGTAACCAGCAAGGCGGCCGGGGTAGTAGAAGTCACCGGCGAAGAGGCAGATTGCTGCTGCTGGGAAGCCAGGAGTTGGCGCATCATGGCAGACAGCTGACCCAGTTGCTGTGCTTGTTGCGCGATCTGCTGCGACTGTTGGGCGACAATGGTCGTGAGATCTGCGAGGCCTGGCAGGGGCACCTTGGCGGGATCCATGGCTGGATCTAACGGTAACGGCTGGGTAGTGGATCCTCTGGATCACCGCAAGCGATGATAGTTAAAGGAGTTGTCTCCCTACAGAGTTTCATAGGATGCATGAATGAAATACTCTGTCACTTCCTGGTTCAGACTGACTAATTTGCATACAGCTCTGTGGTCTATTCAACTGTCTGTTTTCAGTTGCTAATTAGCTCAGAAGCTTCTGAAACTGCTCCCAGAAGGTTTTGTCTGATCCCTCAAACAAAAGCCCTAATTACAGTTCTGTTTACTTTACATAAATCAAGCTTTTTACTGCCCAGCAGCACAGAGGCTTCTGTGACCTGTGTGATGACTTCACTCACTGCTATCACATAGAACAAACAGCAGGGGGGGAGAATTGTTTACAGGTCGGTTACTGAGGGAACTGAAACAGCCAGGGAGGTCATAAATTCACTTGTATCTCCTTAACAAAAACAGATGAACAAAGCAATATATTTGGAAAATGTCTTTATTTTGTGTTCCCTACAATTTGAAAACTGTACTTTGTAGCGAGACAACCCCTTTAAGCCACGCCAGGGAGCGGAGTCTAAGTAGCCCCCGGTATTCACCAGAGCCCGCCGCGAAGCGGTATTGACTTGCTGCGGCAAGAGGCTACCAGGTCTCTACCCCTGACGTGACTTGCTTGCGGTGGCGGCCGAGGTGCAGCTTGGTTCAGAATCGCAATCCAAGTATCGTATTCGTGGGCAGGCAGGGAGGTCAGGGCTGGCGGCAATGGTTCGTGGTCGTGGTCGTGGACAGGCAGGAAGGTCAGGGCAGGCGGCAGAGGTTCGGCTGTCAGAGAACGTAGCAAAGGGTTCTGGTCAATCGGTAAGTGCAGAATACACTTCAGGAACGCTTTCTCTAAGGCTCGAGGCAACATAGATCCAGCAAGGAATGATTGCCAAGCGAAACCTTAAATTGGGGAAGCGCCCGCCAATTATCCAATTGCCCTTTAAATTTACGAGAACGTGCGTGCGCGCTAGGGGGCGGGCACACGCGCCTCGGCCAGCAGAGGACGCGGATGGGACAGGAGCGAGGCCAGGTGAGTCCCCGGGAGGAGCAGACCCACGGAGGGCGGCCATGGTTGCGCCCGTGGCCCGAGAAGCGGGGGCACCCGCTACATAATCTCATAGGAGCTCAGTTGTATTCTGATACAGAGTGCTAAATCCATGCAGCCATAGTTACATAGTTTGTAAGGCCGAAAAAAGACAAGACGTCCATCCAGTTCAGCCTATTTTGATAAAGTGTTGCTAAAGTGATGATCCAGAGGAAGGCAAAAAAAACAATGAGGTAGAAGCCAATTGTCCTCATTTGAGGAAAAAATTAATTCCCGACTCCAATCTGACAATCGTTAAATGATAAAATTCTGCTTAGATGTTGCTATCCATAGGAGGAGCTGTATGTACAACCCCAATTTCAAAAAAGTTGAGGCACTGAGTAAAATGTTAAGAATATAAGAATACAATGATTTGGAAATCTCTTATAACCATATTTTATTCACAATAGAAAATAGAACACATTTCAGAAGATGAATGTTAGACATTTTCCTTCTCATTTGAAAAAATATTAACTCATTTAGAAATTGATGGCAGCAACAAATCTCAAAAAGTTGGGACTGGATTACCAGAAGGCTGTACAAGTAAGTGGTACTAATGAAACATAGCTGGAGAGTCAGTTTTCAACTAAGTCACATTACTGTGTATAAAAAGAGCATGTTAGAGAGACAGAGTCTGAAGCAGAGATATTCAAAGTTTCACCAGTTTTCACCAGAAACAGTGCATCTAAAAATGTTTAAAAAAATTCTCCTCAATGTAAAAAAGTGTGTGAAACCAATATACTTAAGTTTTCTTTGCTTTGATTATTTAATATTTAACTATAAAATGACTAAAGTACAGAATGTACGAGATAAGCAAATAGAACTTAAAGGTGCTCTCTCACTACAAGTATTGCTTTTTATGTTAAAGATCTTGGAAAAACAAGTCACTTTGCAATATGTGTCCATTAACAGTGTCCTACTTATTCCTAGATATCCCCTATTGTATGGGCTGCATCAGCTCCTCAGGTTGCTATAGCTACAGACCTGTTTGATATATCCTGATAGGCTGCCAGCACTGGTTGCTATAGCTACAGACCTGGCTTCTACTGCAGCCTAGTAGAAGCCAGTAAACACGCCCCTAAATTAAAAATGAAACCAAGAAAATAGGACTGAGGTAAGATGAATCAATGTAGTGAGACAACCCCTTTAACATTTCATTACAGTCTATATGGCTGAAAGTTAAAGCTTAAAGGGGTTTTGCTATGAAGGCATTTCATGCCTGTTTTGTCCAACTTCAGTTTTTAGTGTGTTCAAAAGTGGGCATGGGTCATTTGTTGAACTGCATATCATGTGACCCAATAAGCTTGACATCACGTGCATTTCCCCACAGTGTGCTCACTCTAGTCAAACAATTGTCTGTTTATGCAAAGAGCTGTGAGTAGCTACAATGTAGTTGAGTGGTTAGCACTTTTGCCTTTCAGCAGAGAGAACCTAGGTAAAAATCCCTGCAGGAACAAACATGTTGATTTTCTTTTCTCAGTGCACAAACCTGATTGGAGTTTATTTTTATTTATTTGCATTGTTTGGCTAATTACTAAGGAGCATAGATTATATGAGTAGAATGACAACACCTTGCTCAGCAGTGAGTGTATGTGATTACTAAGCAGGGAAGAGACTGACAGTAGCTGCCTAAAAGGAGAGATGTCTCAGCATGTGTGGAAAGATGGAGGAGCTCTCCTCACTGTTTGTATCCCCTGGAATTGAGCTGTACACTATGAATCACTAAGGGGGCAGCAGAAGCAAAAATGGTAGAGAATTTTTAACAATGATGAATGGTAAAAATGTTTATTTTTTTAATTTGCAAGGTTCCCACATCAATATTACTTTGTTGCAAACCCCTTTTATATGGTTGCCTTGAAAGTATTGCAGTCAGTGCTGTTAGACATTTAAGTGCATATGTACATATATGTTTTCAGCCATTTATGTGGGTACAAAGAGTTTATACTTTATTACTTTATATCACTTACATGCTATGGACTCTGATACAAATTAGTAGACACATTAAATAGACATTTTACAGTAGCACTGACTGTGTAAACAGATGCAGAAGTTAAATGTCCAAGCTTCCATTAACGCACAATTAAACAAGTGAAGGATCAACAAAGTGCTGAGAGTGAACAAAACGTGTAACTGACATGTTTACTGTTACTCTCAAATTGTTCTGTTTATGCCATTAAGAGCGTTGTCTGTTTCATTTTATGGGTGACTTTATGCTGAGACTTTGGAAGCGGGTTGGAAAGTATTCAGAGTGGTACTGTTTATGTCATTGAAGGAAAGAATGCAACATAGGGCTGATACACACACAGAAGAGAATTGCTAGAGTAGGCATAGATATCCTCAGACATCTCTAAAATAAGGCCAACCCCAGATGTGTCTCAATTATGTGCTCTATAGAGGTCTATAGCAGGCTAGTCTAGAATACTTCCATGTGACTGACCCTGTGTATTCAAGACCATACTATATAAAGTGTCTACAAATGTCATATTTTACCTGCTATTTTCTAAGCAAAGATCTTATTTTTTTTTTCATTTGGTAAGCATAATACCACTATACAGATCAAGGCAGAGCAGAAGACAGAAAGGTATATACAGCTGTTAATTAACAACTTCCCAGTCATCTATATTGTTGTGTTATGATCAGCGTAGTAAAGTGTCACAAACACACTTGGGAAGACATGTATGAAGAAAGGCGATTTGAAGTGAATCATCGCGTCTCGTTTTCAGTGTATAATGAGCCTGAATGTATAAAAGTGTTTTTTGTGCGATTATAAATGGCGTCTAAAGTTCAACGTCCCTCGTCTGTGTGTTTGGCGCATTACGGAACTTAGGCGCATTAGAAATGTGCCAAACGTGTAAAGGCTATAGATAGGCTGGAAATAAAAGTCATTAGAATAGCATGTCAGTGAACAGAAACTACCTGTGCTGTGCTGGCTATTGTATGTAGAATAAAGGGTGAGAGCAGCAAAAATACATTTCAAATTTAATGGAGTAAAAATTGTAAAATCTGAACAACAACATCAGTGGGTTATTTAATGTAAAATTAGTTGTAGATTCTATTAAATTTTAATCAAATTTCATTGGATACATTTTTATATTTTTGGGATATTATATATTTTTTTATTTATTTTATATAACATTTTTAATTAAATTTAAATAATTAAATGGTATATAGTTTGATAATTATCATTACTTTTTATTATTGTAGTGGTGCCCTAACACCACTTTGACTCCTCAGGCTCAGGCAGACGACATTAAAACAGGTCTGCCTGTTCGAGCAGTAATGTGCCTAGTTTTGCTGACTTACATTCATATATGTGTTTAGTATTACGAGTGTGGTGTGACATGCCCCCAGAATGCCCCCACGGTCGGTGCATTAAAAAGTGTTGAGTCTTGCGAACAATGTGCCTGACATATTCATTTGGTTCATCAGGCCCGGACGGCCCATAGGGCAAACCGGGCATTTACCCAGCGGGCCGCTGGGGTCCGGGCTGCAGGGCCGCCATGGATCGCCCGCCGAGGAGGACGGTGTTCCCCCCCCCCGGTGGGCCCCGTGTGCCGGCGTCGGTCTGTGGTGCGGTACAGGGGCCGCAATGGTCGCATCAGTGACCGGACCCTGTGGCAGGGGGCCGACAGGCCCCCTCTTGCCACACGGCTGCACGGCCGGGTCACCGACCCAGCCATGCAGCCATCATGGTGCAAGCAGCAGCCGAGGCTGAACAGCTGGGATCTACTGATCCCGTCTGTTCAGCTCCCAGGAGGCCGCGGGGCAGGCGTGCAATGTGATGACGTCATCGCCTGCCTGCTCCGCGGCCCCGCACTCTGCAGTGAGCGCCCACCGGCTCCAGAGCAGGTGAAGAGGAGAGGACAGTGGGTGAGTATTACTTTTTTTTTTTTTTTTTTAAAATAATTACTGTCCCTGGCTGCCTATAATAGCCCTGACTGGCTATGTGATGCCCTGCCCTGGCTACCTATACCGTACCTGGCTATATGATGCCCTGCCCTAGCTACCTATACCCTGCCCTGGCTACCTATACCCTGCCCTGGCTACCTATAACCTGCCTGGCTATATGATGCCCTGCCCTGGCTACCTATACCCTGCCCTGGCTACCTATACCCTGCCCTGGCTATATGATGCCCTGCCCTGGCTACCTATACCCTGCCTGGCTATATGATGCCCTGCCCTGGCTACCTATACCCTGCCCTGGCTATATGATGCCCTGCCCTGGCTACCTATACCCTGCCCTGGCTACCTATACCCTGCCTGGCTATATGATGCCCTGCCCTGGCTACCTATACCCTGCCCTGGCTATATGATGCCCTGCCCTGGCTACCTATACCCTGCCCTGGCTATATGATGCCCTGCCCTGGCTACCTATACCCTGCCTGGCTACCTATACCCTGCCTGGCTATATGATGCCCTGCCCTGGCTACCTATACCCTGCCCTGGCTACCTATACCCTGCCTGGCTACCTATACCCTGCCTGGCTATATGATGCCCTGCCCTGGCTACCTATACGCTGCCTGGCTATCTATTCCCTGGCTACCTATACCCTGCCCTGGCTACCTATACACTGCCCTGGCTACCTATACCCTTCCTGGCTATATGATGCCCTGCCCTGGCTACCTATACCCTGCCCTGGCTACCTATACCCTGCCTGGCTATATGATGCCCTACCGTGGCTACATATACCCTGCCCTGGCTGCCTATACCCTGCCTGGCTATATGATGCCCTGCCCTGGCTTCCTATACCCTGCCCTGGCTGCCTATACCCTGCCCTGGCTACCTATACCCTGCCCTGGCTGCCTATAATAGCCCTGGCTGCCTATACCCTGCCCTGGCTGCCTATAATAGCCCTGGCTGCCTATACCCTGCCCTGGTTGCCTATAATAGCCCTGGCTACCTATACCCTGCCCTGGCTGCCTATAATAGCCCTGCATACCTATACACTGCCCTGGCTGCCTATACACTGCCCTGTCTACCAATATACTGCCCCTGCCTGCCCATATACCGGCCCTGCCTACCTACATACTGGCGCTGCCTACCTACATACTGGCCCTGCCTGCCTAATGGGGGTCTACCTATCTATATGCCACTTATCTGACATTTTTTAATTTCTAATTTTTAGGGTCTAACATACGCTGTTTGGGGAATTGATAGGAAAGTGCTGGAAGAGAGAGGACTCTAAGATGTATTTGTGGTAAATTCTACAGGGACGAGTAGTGACCACTAGAAGAGGACACTGCATGCTGTACTGGACGGAGAAAGAAATGGAAGGGAACGACTCATCAGGGAAGACATCATGGAGGTTTGGGCCAGATGGAGAAGAAAAGGAGAAGAGAACAACTCCCATCAGAGATGATGTCTCCTGTGAGTCCCTGCTGCCAGGGGTCATTTTACTTCTATGTTGAATCAGTGCTGTATTCATGTGATAGTGACCTGACTACTGGGGATGTGATTGGTGGGGTTGTAGGTAATGTTGGTGCTTATGTAGTGGCAGTGTGGGCTTGTCCCTGATTGTAAAGCAAGTGCACACCTGACTCTGTGATGAGGGGTTTCTCTGCACCACTTTCTTTCTTGCTTGTGTGTAGGGGGCTCTCACACAGAGCGGTTTTGGTGCATTTTTTGATGCGTTTTTTTTGTGCAGAAATGTACAGCATTAACTGCTCTGCCTTTCTGCACAAAAACGCACCAAAAACTCTCCGTGTGAAAGCACCCTTATAGTGTAGTTTATTTTAGACAGTGGCGAGGTGCGAGAACAAGGGACATTTTGTAAGCGGATATTTTATGTGGGCTGCTGGGGGCTTAGTGCCAGGGCTGATTTTTATTCCCAGTCCGGCCCTGTGGTGCATTATACATCATAGCCCACTTACTTTTGTTACATTTTACGCCAGAAGAGGGCGAAAAACCCGATTATACATGTATCTACTGGTGTAACTTTAAACTATATTTTGATGGTCAGCAAAGATAGTAAGTTGAATTAAAGTGGTTCATGTCACAGGGTCAATCAGTCTCTTATCTATCCTTGGAACTGTATGAGCGCAGTGGGGCACATCTGTAGGACAGAAGTCTGCCTTTCCATTCACACGTAATCTCTCTTGAGTCGACCCGCTTGATCACAGTGTTGGTCTGACCATAGTCACCTTCCATCTCTTATTGTTTGCTGCTTTCTTCTTCCTCTTTGCTAACAGCCTACCTCTTCTGAGCTCTCTGTATGTGAACTAACAATACCTACATGTCTTACAGGTTTTTCAGTAAATGATAGAAAAGGACATTTCTCTAATTTTTCACCTTTTAACCACAGCTCTGCTTTTATGAGTCAAACCAGAGAGACACTAGGTAAGAGTAGCTCCCAATCAGACAAGCAATGTACTCGTCTGTAAGAGGAAAACATCATAGCAGCTAGTCTCTACCTACTAGGAGAAACTAAAAATTAGAGATGGAGCTTGCAGAGGGGGAAATGTTGAAAAATATAATGTATAAGTTATATAATAGCCAGAAAAAGTTACTCACACATTGCCACTTATTCACGGAAAGGGATTTAAATATAATTTGTATACTTTATATTACTTAATTACCTTTCCTATGAAACAGTCACTCCAAAATTTGTAACTTTTCCAGCAATTAAAATTCATACAACAACAAGTGATGCTCTGCAAAGCCTGGTTCCTTCAAGAACACACTACCACATACTACTCGTAATGCAGCATTCACTCTGCAGAAGACCTTCTCTACATTTATCTAAGTCTTTACACTTGCCTGTCCTCTTTTCTGGAATTTCATAAACCAGGCTACGCAACAATCACCTATTTGTGAAAAACAAATGATGTGACCAAATCCTTCAGTTTGATACCGGTTCAATCTTATGTGCAGCATCTAATACTTCATCTTCTCTCTCCAAGATTTTAAGTCCATACTAACAGGCCTGTTTTGTGATGTAGCTGTAACTTCGGTATATTTATGCACATGCACATTTATATATTCAATACTTGAAGATACTATGTTAAAGAATTCTGTTACATAAATATATAATAACAATATTACAGGCTAAGGTCAGCATCCCTTTCCAGCCATGTCTTTAGGAAGGTAAATATGGAATGGACTTTCTGCATTACTGTACTTTTGCTATAATTTAACCATATAAAGTAAGCACTATGAGCAAAAAAGTGAGTGTTAGACCTAAACAGGTTTATACATGTGGCCACTAATGTTTTCTGTGCTAATTTGTGGTCTTTCCTGTGCTGTTTTTAGCCTCTCTTCTCTGAAGCTAAGCAGCAGCTTTTCCTTTTTTAAAGCTGTTTCTTTGTCCTGTAATACTACAAGTCCCAGGATCTTTTGCTGTGTTTTATCTATCTTCCTTCCACTCAACCTCAATCTTAATGCATACAGTACCTCTTGATTATTACCTTGTCGGAAACCCTGAGAAGTATTAATAAACAGGTGTGGCTTTAAAGACCATCCTGAAAAAAGCCACACCTCTTTTCTTACATACTCTTCTGAGCGTGACACAAAGCTGTTTCCCCTGCTTCTAGCCAGACAAAACTACTGAGCTTACTATCAGCAGACAACTTATGTACAATATCAGTAATATAAAAATGGGAACCACTGAACAGTCCTCTTGACTTAATAAACATATTTATTCATCTTTACAATATACATCGTAACACACGTCTCTTCATCGGGTATCACATTCAATCAACTGTAGCATGTAAGCATTTACAAATAGAGTACCTTACTTACTCCACCTAGTTTTAACCCTTAATCAACATTTAGAGTGTTTTTATAAATCTATTATTTAATAGATCACTAGGTAGTAATTCTCTTCTACCTTGTTTGATTAAGGGTTAAAACTAGGTGGAGATAAAAGGGAAGTAGGAACGGTTCTGCGCATGCTTGACAAAGAGTATAGTGATCCTTGAAACGTTGCAGTGTGCAGCAGACGGTTGTCCGTCCAACTCCTCTACTACCCCAGAGGGAGATGAGAGTAAGGTACTCTACTTGTAAATGCTTACTTGTTACATTTGATTGAATGCGATACCCGATGAAGAGACGTGTGTTACGTTGTACATCGTGAAGATTAATAAATATGTTTACTAAGTCAAGAGGACTGTCGAGTGGTTCCCATTTTTATATTACTGATGTTTTCATAAGGATTTAAGGGAAAGAGGAAGCCCTGAGTTGGAGATCCACTATATGCTAAGCATTTACACTACATGTTAGCGGTGGTTAAAATTAAGAACTTATGTAGAATGACATGAAGCTCAACATTTTTTATTAAAGTATAATGCAAAAGTGTCTCATTTTGGAAGATATATACTTTAGAATATATCTGTTCCCAGGACACCCCTTTAATATTTTTTGCAAAAATTACAAAAAGTTATTTGGCTCATATTTATGAGTTTTTCAAAAAGTTGATATCAAAACTGCTGTCTGTAGTGATGTTACATCACATTCATTTTTTACTCTACTATATGGACCAATGTATCTGTGTGGGGGAAAGATGAATTGTGTTCAATTGCTTTCATACCTAATTTTTATCTTTTTGAATGCAGTTAGACTGCATAGAGAAGCAATGTTGATTTTCTCTTAAAAGTTTAATGAAAAAAAGGCAACAAGAGTGGAGGGTATACACCATCAAAAAATGCCAATGTCATGTGGCCTTCAGCATCTATTACTGCTTGATAATAACATCTCATGCTGTTAACAAGTTGAACTTTTGACTGCTGAGGCATGGCATCTCAATCTTCTTGAAAGGCGGCCCTTAGGTCATTGAGGTTCCATGGTACAGAGGTATGAGCTTGTACACAGCGACACAGCTTATCCCATAGGTTTTCTAGGGGGTTCAGGTCTGGAGAAACTACAGGCCACTCTGTTTGAGGTACCTCAGTCTCCAACATCAGTTCCCTACTGATGCGACCTCGATAAGCTGGAGCATTGTCATCCATGAAGATTAAACAAGCCCTGTGTTGTTCATGCAGAGGGACAATGACTGGATTAATTATATTACTCAAGTAGTAGAGGCTTGTCACTGTACCATTCACAAACTGTGGGGCAGTTTTGTATTGTCTAATCCTGCCTATACTGTAACACCGCCACCACAGGCTTGTCTGGTGACAACAGTGACTGATGCATAGCGCTTACCTAAGCATCTCCAGCATCATTGGCGGCCATCATTTCTGCTCAGAGTGAATCGACTTTCATGACTGAACAGCACTGAGGACCACTGGTCCCTTGTCTAGCATAGATGCTCCCTGGCCCATGCAAGAAGATAATTCCTGTGCATGGTGGTGTGGTCAGGTAGTCTAGCAGACCATGCTGATGTAAATGGTTAGAAATGGTCTGACAATTGGGTGCCTCTCAGCTCCCTTAAACGTGCCTGGAGTTGTATGGCATTCATCATCCGGTTCCACAGTGCGTTTATTACAATGAAGCGGTCATCCATGTGTGATGTAGCCAAATGATGTCCACTTATTGCCTTTCTGTGACTTCTCCAGTCTCTCTGAATCTCTATTGCAACCTGCTAATAACACTCTGTGACACTCTAAGCTCAGTAGCCTCTTCTGTCTGAGAACATCCTGCTTGAAGCCTCACAATGCTGAGGTACTGTTGATCATTTGTAGGGTGCTGTCTTTGTCTCATGATGTCAATGTGAACAGCATGATGAGTAGGACTGTTTAAATCCCAATTCAAATTGATCCCCTAAATGTATTTGGTGATTCATGGATCAAACACTTGTTGTGAATTTTGCCATTAAGGTCAGCAAGTTGTGCAAAAAGTACTTAAACACTGAACATTTGGACATGTGCATTCTAAATAATTTAGTGCATTTACATTTTTTTTTTTCAAGAAATTTTGGACCACAGGTATGAAAACTGTCTAGGTCTAAAACTCACTTTGTTTCCATAGAAACCAATCAGAACGTCCCAGGGCACTATATGAAATGAAAGGGGCACTCTGATTGGTTACTATGGGCAGTAAAGTGAGTTTTAGACCCAGACAGTTTTCATACATGTGGCCCTTTATGTTCATCCTGTAATATATATATATATATATTATATATTATATATATATATATATATATATATATATATTATATATATATACTGTGGCAGTGCGACCATGGGTGGCCGCATGGTTCTGCCACTAGGTGGCATACGTGCCACCGAGAGCCTGGTCTCGGTGGGGGAAGCCAGGTATTGTCGGTCAGCAGCATTAGGTTGCTGACCCTTTTACCTAGCATGGCTAATGTCCAGCCACTAAGGGCTGGCTTTCCCGGAACAACTGCAGATGGGTGGGTGGTTGTTCCCATGTTCCAGGTCCCTATGGTCCAGCCCAGGTATTGGGTAGGTCTCTGGAGGTCTATTAAAGACCTCCTACTCCAGATGATCGGGGGGTGTGGTTGCTGCCAGAAGCTGGAGCAGCACTGGAGCTGGAGACAGAGGTTCTGGCCCCCCAGAGGCTTGGAAGAAGCCGGGACCCAGCGGGAGACTGGGAGAAAGTGGTTTGGTGAGACTGGACATTAGGTCCTGTTAACATGTGAGAGAGGGACTCTTTACATATGTATAGTTAGTGGCCAGACGGCCGAGATTTTGATATATGTTTTTCTGCTATATACTGTGCCTCAATAAAGCTGGTTGAGGCCAGTGTTAAACGGAAGACCTGTGTCAGAGTGCCATCTGTCTTACCAAGGACGGCGATCCTGCGAGCTGAATGACCCCAGGACGGTCCAGGATGGCGTCTGAATGCAAGTGAGGCGTTACAATATTTATATATATATATATATATATATATATATATATATATATATATTATATATATATATATATATATATATATATATATATATATATATTCACCTTTGCAATGATTAGCATACCAGCACATATACTGCTGAAGTTGCCACCAATCTGTCCACTTGCTAGTCCTGCAAATGATATGTGACTACTGCAGCCGGTCAGTGGTTTCAGCAGTCACGTACCATTCTCTTGACATTACCACTCAGGTAGGGACTGGCTCTTGAATGATGATGAGAAGGGAATATCACGTGACCACCCTTTAACTGACCAAGATGCTGTGGGCTTCCTCTGGCCATGGGCTCCTAGAAACCTTAGAGATTTATAGTCATTTCAATCTTGGAGACACCGAGGTTCATGCATTATAAATTACTGTAAAACACAATTTGTACATTATTAAACACATGTTAACGATACAATAAATCATACATTATAAAATCTGAGAACAATACGGTTCTTTTACTTGTAAAACAAAGAGACATAATTAAGAACTTGCTCCAAAGATTTTGTCGCGATTTTAACAATAATGACTGAAATGTTGGTCTATATGTCAAATTGGAAGTGTTATACTGTCTACTTTATTTTACTAGTTGAATGGACATGGCAAGAGACAACCAAAACACACATGATTTATCAGGCACATCAGTAGAGTTGGCATGTAACAACCATTTTACACAACATCGGGGAGAGGGTTATTGTTTTTGGTAATGATCATTATATAGAATTTTACTCATGTCTGTCATGTTACAAAAGCATTAACACAAGGCTCGTTCAGTGTTCTCAGCTCAGTAACCGAGTAAGCTCTTTGCATAAATACAGGGATTTTTTTTATTATCTCCAGTAGCTCTGTGAATAACAATGATTCTGTTGCCTTCCTAATGAGCTCTCCACTTTATCGGACTACTTTAGTTCTTTTGTCCATATTTAAGTGTATTAATTTGGTGGTGTTTTGGTAGAGGGGTATTAATTTTCTGTATAGTATATCTACACTTGTGTAGGCTTTCATATTATTACAATGTGCAATGTTTACTGGACTTAATTGGCTTGACTAGCACAGTTTTTGATTTATGAGCCAACTAGAGAATCATTAATCTCTACCTCTTGTAAACAATTGGAACTGGTTATTCTTTTATATGCAAATGTTTTGTTTGGACAAGATATTAATGTTGATTTTTAAAACTTTTAGACTTTTAATGCTTACTTTGTGTTTTTGACAAAATTATGCTTTAAATAATTGCACAAGGTAATAAGCCACAGTATTAAATCTAAGTATTACTACTACTACTAAAGTATTATTGTAACCCTTTTCCCAAATTACTAAACATATCTATCTGATTAATATAAGAATAGGAGATATACAAAATGATGGTTTGAATACTTGTCTCACTTAACTGCTCAGTTTAGACTTCAGCTGTCTTGACATAGACTTATACACTACATGACAACTCAATTTAACTGTCGATGTTAATGAACATCTGTCTGCTTTCCTGACAGACTTGTCTGCTTGTGAAAATTATTCTGCTCCCAATGAAAGAACAATGCTGAAGCAGCTTTTTTAGAGTTCTGTATTGTCTCAATTAGTCCTCTGTTATTCCTCCTGGACATGTATGAACACATGTTAGCATTAATGTTTTCAATAGAATGTGTCCCTAAATGCTTAAAGGGGTTTTCTCACCAGGTAGTTTCACAAGTCACAACCAGCTTCATGACTGCAGGAGATGTAAAATCTGTAGTACATAAGACAGAGCTCTAAGGAGTAAAAATGTGTCCTTATCTGAAACAAACAAATCTCTGTTCTTAGAGATTGCGCACAGCAAGAAGTGACATCACCATGGATGGACAGAAGCTTCCAGCTAATCAAATCATAGAGAGGAGAGAGAGATGGTCAGTAACCAAGAGAAACCTGTGTGCACTCAGAAGAGATAAAATCTCTCTTCTCCTCAACAAAGCCATATAAAAAAACAATGGGTCACATGTATGAACCTGTTTAGGTCTAAAACTCACTTTTTTGCTCATAGGTTACTATAGGCAAATGAGTGAGTTTAAGACCTAAACAGTTTCATACATGTGGCCCAATGTATTTGATCATCTTCATTTAACTTTTCCTACATGTTGAAAGCAAATCATTGTAGCAAGAAAATCCCTTTAAATAATGTCATATTGTGTAAATACACATTCCTTTAATGAAGGGAATGATCAGACCCAGATGTCAATCAATTCAGAGTACTAAGGAAAGATACTTCAGAAATGTTATTTTATGGGGAATATAAATATGTACTACAACAAACATGGCAAGAAAAATGGTGTGGCTTTTTTAAGTGCTTAGTAATAAATGTCAGCAACACTGGAGACAGAAGATAAGGATGCATGCCTCACCAGACCAGAACTGCAAGTCCCACGTAATAATGAAATATCAGACAGCACTTCCAATTCAAGTGCTTTATTCACTCAACAGTGCAACATTTCAGCTTAATCCCAAGTAGAACAATAGCGTGAAATAGTGATATAAATGCAAAGGTTGCAGTTTACATCATGTGTGTAATCCATAAAGTGATTAAAGTTACATGGTAATAAAAAGTGTAAAAATTGTAAAGTCAATATAAATGTGATAATAGAAATTGTTGAAAAAGTGACAAATATATACAATTATATGCATAACATGATATTCATATGGATATATGTTTGAAACATCAAGTATGATAAATATTTATCAGATGCATACAGTAATATAAATAAGCCACGTACAACGTCCTCACCCTGCTTCTTTGCACGCATGGTCACAATAAAAAACAATCAAATGAACTGTTACAAATGCTCCACTTTCAGTACATTTGTCTTTCATGTATCCGCACAGGATCCACTATGTATGCTGTTGGCAAATAAATCCACAACATAAATGTTAGTTTAAAAAAAGGGGTAGGAGTTGTTTACAATAAGGGTACAATCAGGAACTTGGGCTTTATCATAAGCCCTTAAATGAAATGTTAACATACATTCTTATAAACTCCAAAAGTTTTGCAATTCTTCATTGTGCTATCCCATGTCCACTGTTGGTATACAACCAACAGAGTTAATGTTATGCATTAGTGTACATTAGCTCCAATTCACCAAAGGGCTGCAGAATTGAAGGGATATAAAAGGAAATGCTTCTAATAAGGGCACCTCATAGGTGTCTTGTTCAAGTGACATTCTGATCCCCAAACGTGCCTCTGTGATGGTTTTGTGGGGTGTGGGCAATCTTTCATGGCAGCTAGGGGCCTAAGGAAAAACCTCCATGGCTGCCATCTCACTATTCCTATTACATCCTGCCTTAGGTAGGGTATATTACGAGAGCCATTATTGTACACTGTTCTGCAATATTAGGTTTTTTTGTTTACTTTGCTCCCAATAAAGTTAAAATAAAAAGTGACCAAAAAGTTGCATGTCCCACAATGATACAAATAAAAACTACACTTCAGCCTGCAAAAAACAAGGCCTCACTTTTAAGTTACGTAAAATGGCTCTGCAGTGCAAAACTAAAATTTGGTATCACTGGAATCTAAGGTCTTGTCCCCACGGCACTGGTTTGCGGTCGGTTTTACAGACAGTTTGCAGTTTTGCAAACCGTCTGAAAAAAACGGCCGCAAACTTTTACATGGGGTCTATGGAAAACCTGTGCAGCAGTCCCCACTGCATGGGTTTTCCGCCGGGCAGTTTTTCAAACCGCTGGCTGCCCGAAAAACATTCTATTTGTTCATTCTTCCATCTGGTTATCGGACGGAATATGAACAAGTGAATGTGAAAGGGGGAGGGCTTTTCTTC
The DNA here is from genome assembly GCA_025379985.1 of Phyllomedusa bahiana. Taxonomy (NCBI): domain Eukaryota; kingdom Metazoa; phylum Chordata; class Amphibia; order Anura; family Hylidae; genus Phyllomedusa; species Phyllomedusa bahiana. The sequence continues at coordinate 132,524 of JAODAL010003228.1, forward strand.
GCTAATCGCGGAAAAATGCCATCCTCTTGCGGCCGTGTGCATGGCACAAAAGCCGGACAAATACCTGTTGGATAAACCGACCGGTATTTGTCCTGTACTGTGTAAACGGGCCCTTATTGACCTGCAGGATTAAGATAACATCTAATTTATACCACAGTGAAGTCCATAAAAACAGAACCCCACCAAATATGGCACAATTGCATTTTTGTCACATCGCAAAGGCCTATGTTGATGGAATAAAAAGAATGACTCTTAAGGCTTGTAGGGAAAAATAAATGTGGTGAAAACAAAAATCACTGTGGCAGGAATCGGTTAACAGTGATTTAACAAATAGATGAGTTTCTGGGGACAACACTATCAATGTAAACAAGTAGAATTGCACTTTTGAATTTAGCTAGCTGGATCAATTTTCTGTTGACCAAACTGGACCCAGTGGTGGTGGGAACTGTGAGATATAATTATTCTTTTTATACTGTATTTTGCCTCTAAAAAAATGATGTTATTGTAACTTGTTAAAAAGAAAACTTTTTTTGACCATGCAAACATGTTCAATGAATACTGTAATTAGGAAAGTGACGTACTATGGGGGATATGTATGAAAACTGTCTAGGTCTAAGAATTTTCTTGTTGCCCATAGCAACAAACCAGAGCTCCTCTTTAATTTTTACAGAGCACTATATGAAATGAAAGGGGTGCTCTGATTGGTTGCTATGGGCAAAAAGGAAAGTCTGAGACACAGACAGTTTTAATACGAGTCCCTTTGTATGCAACGCTAGAATACATTACATTTTTTCAGACCTTCAAATTTTTAAGGCATTAAAAACTATACACGGAGTTTTTAAAAGAAAAAAATACTCACATGGACAAAATTGTTGGTATCCTTCTGTTCAAGAAAGAAAAAACAACATGGTGTCTTGAATTTGTTCAAGGTACAATTCTGGAGTTAAATGTGCTGCCCAGTGTAAGAACGCTTGGTCTCAGACAGAGGTCCTGGGTCCTCCAACAGGATAATGACCCAAAACACACAGCTAAAACATCTAAGAATGGCGAAGAACAAAGCATTTGACTACTCAGAAGTAGCTCCTATGAGTCCTGAAGTAAATCATATTAAACACATGTGGAAGGAGCTGAAACATGCACCCTTCAAATTCAGGACAGAGTGAGAAAGTGAGAGAAGTCTTGAGTTATTTAAAACTTGTATTACCCACACATTTACTGTATCCCAGCATTTTTAAATAAGTATAATATACATTGTGGTAATTTTGACCCAATGATACCATAGGTAAAACTTCAGAATGGGTGAGAAATGTACGTGTTACGTATGAAATGTCCTTTTGTGTGATTGATCAATGACAGAAGAAGTTCATGATGATATGAAAATGGTTTCCAGATGTTTCCTCATGATAAAAGACTGGAAATTACTGAAGTAGAGGCAGACTCAGACTAGCCCACAGGGAACAGTGGAAACCACTGGTGGGTCCTGGAGCATGGTAGACTTCCTTGGGAGAGGCAGAGAAAAAGAGGCAAAAAACAAGAGGAACAAAAAGAGAAAATTTAAGTATCTGTTGTTTGGGCCCCTAAACAACTCCACTGCTCAGGCTCCAGGATTAACTCCATTGGTGGGCTCTATGCCCTCTAGTCCGACACTGAGTAGAGGATCATATCTCCATGCAAGGCTTCAGTAAAACATCAGTACATTCTAATACATGACTTATTCAGATAAAATGTAGTGAAAATCGTATAGATGTTAGTTAATAAATTTGCAGTTCATGTGCTCTATAGGTTATATGCCATGTGCCTAGGAGTACCGCAATGACTTTTTTTGTGGGATGTAACTATTTCATTGGGTGACAGTGCATGTCATAACGGGGAATACTTTAATGTATTTTTTTGAGTAAGGAGTATAGGCAGTCCCCCGATTACGAACGGGATAGGGACTGTAGATTTGTTCTTAAGTTGTAATTGTATGTAAGTTGAAACAGGTACATTTATTAAATGTAACTCCATCCAATTTTTTTTTTTTTTTTTGTCTTGGAATGCAGAAAGGGGTTCAACTTTAGAAGATTTCACCTTTTCTGTATCCATGTGCGCTGGACATGGGGGCCTTGGGTTATTGTGGGGCGTGATCAGTGTGTAAAGCCCCTGCCCAGCCACGCCCCATAAGTCTCCATTTGTAACTAGGAGACTGATGTAAGTCGGAATTTTGTAAGTCGGGGACTGCCTGTACTTGGTTGAGGAACACTAGAAAACTAATATAGACCATTCATTCACTAAAATATATTTTTGAAGTAGACCATAATTTTTCCTATAATGTCTTCTCAAAAATTTAAAGTTTTCCCCAAAAATATTTTTTATACTGTTTGGTACATAATCACAGCTGTAATAGTTTACATTTCATGCATTTTCCAGCCCGTACTTAGCTATAATTGTATATGAGTAGGAAATATCAGTAGGAGTTCAGAAGTTCAATCTTTTTGAGATTCTTGTTATTTTGTGTAAATTGTCGCTTCCTGCTTAAAACAGCTGTGTATACTGTGGCAATCCTGTGAGGTTTCCAGTAATAATTAATGATGTACAGTGTATTAATAACAACCTATGAATACTTTATTACTATGCAGGTAAGGGACTGTTTGTTTCTATAGTTTGACATTTTCTTTGTTTCCCAAGTCTTTTTTTTCTTGTAATTTAAAAAACATTAGAATGTCTTAATTGCTTGAAACTTCACGAAAAATAATTTTAATTTTAAAAAACTTAAATCAATGAAAAGGGGGTTTAAACATTTGGGGTCAATAGTCTTTGTAAATTTTGTTTTTTGGGACACAGCAAATTTGATTCAAAGAAATAATAACGGTATTAATACACTATTAGATATGTGTATTATGCACTAAATCTTGCATTTTTTACATTTAACATAGAACTTATAATTTAGTATGTGTTTTTTTAAAACAGTAAATGGACTGACATATACAGTATCTATGGTATATACTGATACATAACGTCTACGCACAATAGCAATGGATGGGTATCTTTCAATGTCCTAACAGGAACTAATAGAGCAAAACCTTGGAATCGTGTCAAGGAATCCAGATGGCTTACATGTGAAACAAATTACTTGGCCTGTTAAACACAAACATACATGGCTTCATGACTGATTTATATTTATTCCAATATTTTTCAACAAAAAAGGGTTCAGTTTTTAAAGGGTAGTTTACACCTTTTTTTGGGCGCATTTGTGTTTTTTTTTTGGGCGTACTGCGCTTAACACGCGCTCCATAGAGAATGGGGTTTTACGCCTCCTCTCCCCCTCGTACAATACATAAATTTTTATATGGGGGGAATAAGTGACTGAAATTATTTGGGGGAAAATTACGCGGCGCGGTAATGCATTCATGGGGCCGGTGGGCGCTCCCCCCCCCGGCCGCAGGAGTACGCTCGTATTAGCGCAAGCTCCCGAAACACACAATGCACTGTACATCGTGTGAACATACCCTAATAAGCAAATTAAATTAATCCAGCATCTATCCAGGTGAAAAAGTAAAAATAATCTGAGAAACGATACACAGTGTCCAATGTCACTCTGCTTTTCACTTATTGATATTAATTATCTTTTCAGTTATATTCTATTTTTTTGAGATGCACTAGTAAATTTGTCTCAATATGTATTTTTCCTGGCAACTTTCCAGTTTTCTTTTTTATTAATTTTTTCATAGTGTTTAAACTGTCTAGCCTAACTTTGCAACTTCTATCACTTGGTTTAGTTTGTTATTTATTGCACAAACATTTTTTTTGGTGTATGGTGTCGCTTGCTAAACCTTTTGGGAAGCCACACACCCTTTCACAGTGAAGAACGCCCTTCTCCTCTGGAGATTGAATCCTTTTTTCTCTAGCTGAAGGGAATGTCCCCCTTGTTTTTTTTACGAGGCATTTTTCATAAACTAGTAATGTTTTTATGCACCTCCATTGCGCAATGCACCTCGATAGGTGCATTACATACACTGATATGCTATGTGTCGCAATTCGCGCAATGCGTTTTTTGAGGCACATTATGTTAACGATGCAAGGTATATCTGACGCCAGATTTTTGAGAGGATCATACTTTCTGCCGCACTTTACAGCGATTTAATGCGCCTAAAAACTTCCGCGTCGATACCAATTTTCGGACATGAAAACTATTAAAATATCATGTTGAATGAACAGTAAAATGTTCGGTTCAACTCGAGTTCTAAAAAATCGTGACGTTTGACTCGAACGCAACTTTTTTCGAACGGGTTGATAAACACTAATTAAGACATTAAAGAATAATCAGATGCAGGTTATATATTTGGTTTGTGTAGTTATAACTGATTTTTTTTTTTTACAGCAACAAGAACAAGACCCAACAAATTTGTACATTTCAAACTTGCCTATTCGATGGTAACAGGAAAATTTGAAAATATGCACCCATTTGGACATGTAATTTCTACAAGAATATTAAGAGATGCAAGTGGAGTGAGTAGAGGAGTAGGATTTGCACGGTATGTATCACATTTTATTAATCAACATATTTTTTACAGTAAGCAAACCAAAGTTTAAATTGTACTCACCATTCAAAAAATGTGGTCATATTGATAACCCATTTTTCACTCACCAGCCCAGGTGAGACATTATTCAAAAACAGTTCTAATAGGAATAATAATGGGTATCCACAACCTTTGTTGTAAAATATAAAAATCCAAAATTTGACTTCAGCGATTTAAATTCCATAGCCATTTAATAAGGCAAAAAATGAATAGTGATTTAAAGTCCACCTTTTTTAACTAACGTTTCAGACTGTGAAGTTCTTAGCCAAAAAAGCTGAACTTTTTATTGCTATTCATTTTTTACCCTATTTATGGCTATGAAATTTTAATCACTGAAATAAAATGTTGGATTTTTTTTATTTTACAGCAAAAGTTGTAATAAACCCTCAGTTTTTTCCTTTTAGAGGGGCTGTTTTTTTTAATTTTTTAGGGTTTAAAAAAAATTTAAAGAGGGTTCGAAAAAAGTAAAAAATTTTTTTTCTGATATTCCCAAAAAAACTAAAAATATCTATTTAGGATTATGGTACAAGAGAAAAAGGGGAAAATTACCTAATAACTGGTTCAGACTTAAAAAATTAAGGCATAACTCGTGACTACAGCAAAACAGCAGCAACTCTCCACTGTGACTTCATTTATCAGTGATTGTAAAACATGAAAAAGCATCTGACTTTTTCGTCTTCATTTTTCCTGAAACGGATATCCTGCTTTGGACAATTCCTATATGTTGGAAGGGTAACTAGAGAATACTCACAAAATTCAATTTTGCTGGCAACTTCAGAAACTCTAGCAATCTGTCCAAAGGTCTGGCAAGAAGTTTTCACTTTTCCTACAAGCGCTACCAAGTTCTTTCATGTTAAAGAGGTGGTACCATCATCAAAGTTACGCACAAAACATTGCATATCATTAAGTTACATTAAATGATATATGTGTCAGAGAAAAATTATTCTTAAATCACCTTTTTTTCCTTGCCCTTATATTACACTTCCTCCACTCTGGTTTGTGGCCGGAGCTTAATTTTAGCCACATTTCTCAATTGACTGATTTTACATGTCACCCAGTAGTTGTGTGGAGATTCTCAGTAGTACGAACTGGACATTTTCGACCATATTAGAGAGAAACCATCAGATGGACTTAATAACTTTCAGCAAGTGATAAGTTAAATCAACCAGGATATGTATGTAGGAGTATTGTATAAACACTGTTCATTTTTGAGAAGTACATATATTTGCAAAGTTTACTTTCTTGGCAATATCTATTCAATGGGATATAATTTATATTGTGGTGCAACTCCTTTGTCTGTAATGCTGAACACGACAGGCCCTTCACATTGAGCGATACTCTTTGTCAATGTTTTTCACTATACTTAGTATATTGAAAAAGAGGATCTGATCTCTTAACTCAGAATTTCCTAGTGGTGTATTTGACATTGGCCCTCATTTACTAATATGGATAAACCAGAAAAGTGTTAAAATGCACCAAAAAGGGCCGCAATTTTGGCGCAGTATGTCACAGTATGTTTCAGGCAATTATGATAGACATAAGACACATTTTTGATGGGCTTAAGACATATTCTGCACACTTTTTGACTGGTGGGCATGGTTTCCCAAACAGTAGGTGTGACCATACTGGAAAGTGGTTACGATGCAACACTCTGCTCCAAAATCTGCTGCAAAAATGGGCCAAAAATTCTGTTGTAGAAGGTAAGCCCATAAAAAGGCAGGTCTAGAGCTGTAAAAAATGCAAAAAAAACCCCAGCACAGATGACTAATATGATGGGTGTGCGGCTTTACAGACTTGAACCAGAAGTCTGAGTAGTACTTCATAAAAAATAGAATCAACAAACATTTAAAAAAGGTCTTATATCCTTAAGCAGCAATGTTTTAGCTCTAAAACAGAACCTTTCTCAGTCTAAGCTGCACCAATTTACCAATCAGCATGAGGCACTGTGATAAATCTGGTACATTTTTAGACGGTCTGTCTAATTAAAAAACACTGCTGACGGGTTTTTTGCCCTGGGGTTTGCGCTAAAAAAACCAGGTCGGGGTTTTTTGATTTTCCTCCGCCAGTACATTGACGACAGGGAATCTGCTTGGCAGCCGACGGAATATGTTCTTTCTTCTGGCGGAGGGATGGATGTTTACAACTCTGACAGTAGAAAATCCATACACTGTAGACTACAGTACAGATTTTCTATTGCGTTCTAAGGGGCACTGGTTACAGTTGGATTTTCGACAGATTCTAAATACTGAATCCACCGAAAATCCGACCAGAAACCAGTGCTGTGTAGACATAGACAGCAATAATAAATGAGGGCCAATGTGTTTTCTAAAATAAACAACACAGCAGCATACTGCAAATGTGAGATATATGTGAACATTGATTATATGAATTATTTTATACTACTACATTTCTGCTATATCAGGTATATATAAAAATATGAAATTTTTAGCGCTTACTAATTTGATTCAATTATGTGAGCCCTCCATCAATGGCAAGGTGGCTTTATTTTAAATGGGACTGTACACAAAAACAGATTCACCTTTTATGGTGCCTTCCAGGCCTCCAAATCTTTCAGGGCAAGTGGGTACCAGCTATACTCTTCTATGACTAAAAACAGTTTCAGGATGGATAGATGGATGGAGTGCATGACCAAAATAGAGGCAGCTGCACCCCATGTGTAACAAAAAAAGACCAGTACATCAAAATAATATGTAATAAATCCCACAGATGCATGTTAATATGGCTTCAAAATAAACTTTTTCCAGTTTACATGAAAATTTGAGGCTTTTAGCACACATTTTGACCAATTTGTATGAGTTCATTAACCAATAGTAAAGTGTTAGGTCATGATATAGCGATGATACAGATAAATAAGTTGTGGTGGATGGATTACCTACTCAATAATGAGACCCCACCGCAAATATATAATCAGTGATTTCACCGTACATGTATAGGACTCAAAGTATAATGATATTGCAGAAATAATGCATAAAAAATGTCCCCGCACAGTAATAATAGAGAATGATAGAGAAGAATAATTCAACGTTCAATGCACAGTTCCAACATATCTGTGACACAAAGTAGAATGCCCTTATACAGTAGTGACATATGGTTATAGTCCAGCTGTCTCTAAGCAGCATCAATAAACAAGTTTCCATTACTTGTGCCAGAAAACTTATAAGTGATGGTTTCTATTTATATAACACATATGATTTGGTGCTGTTTTCAGATGTTTGTCTTGTTTGAAGTAGACACAGTTTAGCAACACTTCTGAGTGAAGGTCAGTGGTGTATCCAGCAACAGGTCTCAACTACTAGTATTGCTATTAATCAGAATGATCCCTATTGATTAGGTGGTAGTGCTGCACAAATCTGTCCCTGTTCAGTTCATCACTGCTTGGACCGAAGTTGTAAAAAAATTCTAGTTCAGGACATTCCAAAGGTGAATTTTTTTTGTCCCTTTGTGTGTATCCTTATTGGGGTTGTCTCGCTACAAAGAATAGTTTTCAAAATGTAGGGAACACTAAATGAAGACATTTTCCAAATATATTGCTTTGTTCATCTGTTTTTGTTAAGAAACTACAAGTGATATTATCACCTCGCTGGCTGTTTCAGTTCCCTCAGTAACCGACCTGTGCACAGCTTTTCCCCTGCTGTTTGTTCTATGTGATAGCAGGGGGTGCTGTCAGCTCTGTGCTGGCTGGCAGTAAAAAGCTTGATTTATCTAAAGTAAACAGTACTAATTACAGGCTTTTGTTTGCAGATCAGACAGAAACTCCTGCTAGTAGTTTCAGAGAGCTTCTAAGCTGAGCTAAACTAATTAGCAACTGAAAACACAGAATTGAATATAGGGAGTGAATGCTTGCATGCTAATTATAGACGGTCTGACCAGGAAGTGACAGCATGCATCTATGAAACTCTGACAGGAGACAACCCCTTTAACTTAACTGTAATGATATCCCCAATTTGGGGATAGGGTGTTTATGTCTTTTTTTTATTGTATTTTTATTGAAAAAATATATCATCCAGAGCACACTCACCGATTCTCCATGTGATACAAATAAAGTATCCAGGTAAAAATATGGTTAATAATGACATCAACATTTACACAGAAGCAATCAATTGTAATAACATACTCCATATAGATTCATTTTGTATCACTTGAGTCCAAAATTGAACCCAGTTCCCTGGGTTGACAAGTCCATGCAAACATGACATCATCTAAAATTTTTAACATAACCCTGAGTACTATTTTATTAAATGATAGATAAGTACCCTCGTGATATTAAACTAAAACACATATTAACAAGAATAAACACCTAATAACCGTAGACATCAGACAGGGACGACACGAGATACAGTAGGGAATACCTAAAGAACAAACAATAAAGGGGAAACCATTCAGCATAAGATTAATATATTTTCATAAATCTATCCACCTGATTATTGAGGAGCACCGTTAGGTATTCCATTCTGCGCACATCTTGTATCCTTTGACAAAGATCATCACTAGAGGGGGAGGCAGGATTTCCAGCTCCTAGCAATAAGGCATCTAGCTGCAGTAAGAATGTGCAGTACCAGTTGTGTCTCAACTCTCCCCTCGTATTGTGGAGTCAAATTTAACAAAAAAAACTTCGGGTCTAAGGTGGTTTGTATAACTATCACTTTACGCAAGAGGCTACACACCCACCTCCAGAAGGGCTGAATTTTCACACACTCCCAGTAAATGTGAAAAAGATGTGCATCCCCATTCCTACACCTTCAGCAATGATCAGACAGTGTGGGATTAAATTTGCGTATCAATGATGGGGTATGGTACCAGAAGTACATCATCTTATATTGGTTTTCCTTATATAAAGCACATATAGAGGTCTTAGATGCCCTCCTCCAGATGACCTTCCATTCTGATAAAGAGATGTCCATTCCCACATGCCTATTCCACTTATCCATGTATTTATGCCTAGGGGGATTCTCAGGGCCAGAATCACATAGTATTTGGTAAATGGCAGAGATGAGTCCCTTAGTGGATGTACCTGCTTTACATAGTCGTTCAAAATTAGTTGGAGATGAGACCCTATCAGTATGAAGCACCTGGTGTACAAAATGGCCAATTTGAAGATATGAGTAGTACACCTTGTCCGACAAGCCAAATGAAGATTTAACAGCTTCAAAGGGCAGTAGTTTCCTAGTCTAAAAAGACGTTTGTCGAATCATGGTTTAAAACAAGCGGGGGTGTTTATGTCTTTTGAGGGTTAACTTGCCTTTCTGCAGAACTTCTAGGTCCCCTGGCACTATCCACTATCCAAAACCCACACAACCCCCCTTTTGCTCTATTTCAAACACACCTCCTCACACTCTCCCTGCTTCTCCTCACTGCCAGGAACATATCTCCCAATCCCGGGCCCCCTCAGCACATCCCCACTTTTATTTTACCTGCCTCTTAAAACCAAGCAGCACAAACTCCCATAATCCCTTAAACCTAAAGCCCATTCACCTCCCCCCCGCTATCCCTATCCCCATGTCTGGAGCTCTCTAGAATGCATGTTCTGTGTGCAACAAGCTTTCCTTCATCCATGATCTTTTCATCTCACGCAACCTATCCTTCCTTGGTCTAACAGAAACCTGGCTGACACCCTCTGACACAACTTCCCCTGCTGCACTCTCTTACAGCGGGCTTCAGTTTACCCACACTCCCCGTCCTGGCAGTAAACATGGCGGAGGTGTCGGCCTTCTTCTGTCAGATACCTGCCCCTTTGTCCCCATTCCACCACTACCTTCCCTCTCCCCTCCTTTGATTGTGCACTCCGTCCGCATCTACTCCCCCTCCAACCTCCAAGTGGCTGTGGTTTACCGACCCCCAGGCCCTGCCATCGCCTTCTTTGACCACATCGCTTCCTGGCTCCTCCACTTTCTTTCCACTGACAACCCCACTATTAACATGGGAGATTTCAACATCTCAATCGATATACCCGACTCCACTACTAACAAACTCCTGTCGCTCTCCTCCTCCTTCGACCTCCCCAGTGGACCTCTGGAGCCACTCATAAAGATGAACACACACTGGACCTCATCTTCACTCGCCTCTGTCCTCTATCTAACACTTCAATCTCTCCTTTACCCATCTCTGACCACAACCTGCTTACTTTCTCGACCATTTCCACCACACCTGCCCCCCTGCTACAAATCTACTGCTTCCCCGCAAAAACCTACAACACCTTAACCCTCACACTCTCTGACTCTCTTGGTCCCCTCTCTACCATCTTCTCATTTGCTGACTCAGACACAGCCACACAATCACTTCCACTCTTGATGTGGTCGTCCCTCTCACACACACCAGAACCCGCAAAATCAACAGAAAACCCTGGCACACAGACTCCACCAAACAGCTGAGACGAGCTTTCAGAATTGCTGACAGCCGCTGGAAGAAAACCCGTTCCACTGAGGATCACTACATACATTTAAATCCGCACTCACCACCGCCAAACAGGATTACTTCACCACTCTCATATCCTCCCTGTCCCAAAACCCCAGACAAATTTTTAACACCTTCACCGCTCCCCGCCGTCCACCAGCACCCCCTCTCCCATCTCTTCTCTTAGCAGATGACTTCGTCACTTACTTCCTAAATAAGATCCATCTCATCAGACAAAGCTTAACCCCGCAGTCCCCTTTGCCTACCTCTATACCTGCAGTGTCCCCACAGCCCAGCTCCACACCTGTTCATCACTATTCCCCCAAAACTTGCTTCTTTACTGTCACTCAGGACAAACTCTCCACTCTATTGTCCAAAGCCAACCTCACTACCTGTAATCTTGACCTACTACCATCTCACCTCATCCCTGACCTTAGCGCTATCATCCGAGCCCTCACCCATCTCTTCAACTTATCATTAACCTCTGGCACCTTTCCTTCCTCCTTTAAACATGCGGCCATCAAACCCATTCTTAAGAAACCATCTTTTGACCCCTCTTGTCTGTCCAACTATCGCCCCATATCACTGCTTCCATTCGCCTCCAAACTCCTCGAACAGCATGTCTATCTTTCACTTTCCTCTCATCTCTCCACCAACTCTCTCCTTGACCCACTGCAGTAGGGCTTCTGACCCCACCACTCTACAGAAACTGCCCTAACCAAAGTCACCAATGACCTAGCAACTGCCAAAGCCTCACACCACTACTCTCTGCTTCTTCTCCTAGACCTGTCCTCCGCCTTTGACACTGTTGACCACTCACTCCTCCTTCACATCCTCTCCTCCCATCGGCATCACGGTCTTGGCTCTCTCCTGGATCTCCTCGTACTTCACCAATAGAACATTCAGCATCTCTCACTCTCACATCACCTCCTCCTCCTGCCCCCTCTCCGTTGGTGTCCCCCAGGGGTCTGTCCTGGGCCCACTACCCTTTTATATCTACACTCTTGGTCTGGGTCAGCTCATATCATCACATGGCTTTCAATACCACCTGTATGCTGATGATACCCAACTCTACATCTCCGGCCCAGATATTACCTCTCTACTCTCCCGAATCCCTGACTGTCTTTCATCCATATCCTCCTTCTTCTCCTTACGTCTCCTGAAGCTAAACGTGGAGAAAACTGAATTCATCATCTTCCCACCGTCCCACTCTATCCCTCTATTTAGTTAACACTAAAAGGGCCTAAAACCCTAACCCTTACTTATAGTTATGATTACAGGTTATTTTCTTGGCAATTTACACCATAATACGATTTAGGCTGACCTGTATCAAAACGCTCAAATTTGGTTTAAATTAGAAGTATGTATGTCAATATAACATTAAATTCACTTCTTTCCGTATTCTTGAAGTGCATTTGGTACCCTTCATTAAACAAGCAGGGTCATATAGAGCTTGGCCTGGGTAGGTCATTTAAACTGTAACAGACAAAAGCTTTTCTACAACCATCCAAAGAAGTGTTCAAGGATTCTAGCACATTTGAATAAAAGTATCTCTACTTTCTTGAAGCATACTAAAACTAATAAAGAAACCATGACAGATAAAGCCTACGCATTACAAATCTAATGGTTCTAGTTCACAGTCAACATGAACCACTTGCTGCGTTGGCACTTTCTGTCAGGGTTTCTTTACCACTTTTAATATGATTTATCAAAGCAGAGACACTTTTATTCAAGTGTGCTGAAATCCTGAAATACTACTTGGGACGTCTGTCTTCTGCTGCAGATATCATCACATCTCACATATAATCTCCCATCACGTAATATACAGAAATTTAATGCTATTGTACTACTGAATTAGGTAAAGGTTGGGGTCAACATTGTGACCTTGTTTTGGTTTAAAGAATTATAAACTTGAAATGTTCTTTTATTATCATTTGTATAAAATGTATCAATCAAGAATATATATTTTTTTTTTACAAAAATGAATGTATGACATGGACTTTCATGACATAGTCTAATATGACACATTTGTAGCCAGCATTAGGCCTCATTTCCTTATTATAATCCAGCCTAGTGCTGCAGAAGAATGGTCAGGAAATACCCAGCCTCTGAAGTTGAACTGATTTTAATAAAAAAAATGTAAATCTCACTAAAATCTTTTTAATCTCACTATTTTAACCAGTTCCTGACCAGGCTGTCTATCTCTCTTCTTGACCAGGCTCATCTTCTATAGTACCTATAGGGGTGAACTCTTTGGCGCTTTTTTGTGCTCGGTTATCCTACTAATTTATTCACTTTTTTCCTTGATTTTTACATTAGATCTTTTTTAATTACTAGGGAAAATGGTAAACAAAAAAAGTCTATTTCCACTTTTCTTTCTTTCTTTCTTTGTTTTTGTTTTTAACAGCAAAATATGTTTTGCAATCGTGTCATGGACATTTTTATGAAGTTAAAGATATAAAGTTTTATGGGCGTCAGGAACTGGGCTTAAAGTTGTGGTTTGGGCTGTCATTTTTTTTTTTTATTCATTTTTAATTTTGTTGTATGTTTACTATTTTATTTTACATATTATGCCCCCCATAAGGTCAGAAAGAGACCTCTGGGGCATTTCAAGGTAACTTTTTGTTGATTTCCCCTATAACTTGGGCTGATATATTAGCCCCAATTATAGGAGAAATACAGTCCTCAGCACTTCCGATAGAGCTGATCTGGATCTGTTAAGACGACGAGTTGGATCCGTTTTTGGATCCGTTTATAGATGTCTGTCTGGATCAGTGTTTTGGACCCAAAATGGACCCAAACACGCATTTAACAATGTGCAGTGTGTTTTTACAAACGCATCTGCGTTTAGACATGTGATTGCCGAGGTGTGTTTACATGCATCTTTCTGATGCGTCTTTCGGATCCGTTCAAAGAATTGTCATGTCAATTCTTGATCTGTTTGATGCAGCAGGCGTCCTATTTAAAAATATTTCTGTTGCAGCTAAAACGCATCCAAACATGCACCTGTGTGCTGGATGCGTTTTGGATGCGATTTACGCAGCACTTTTGAATATGTTTTTTGGATCCAAAACAGATCTAAAATAGGATCCAAAACGCCCTGTGAATGGACTCTAAGATTTCCGCAGGTCAGAGGTTTAAAGTCAACAGGCAGTCGGTATCTGGTTAACATATTTACAAGTCACATGTTTATTATCAATCATTAAAAAGTTTGGGTTTGTTATACAAAAATCTATTTCAAACATCTTAAAAGTGTTGCAAGTGGAAATGAAATGGCCTTAAATACCCTGTAATACAGTTTCTTACTGAAGAAAACAATATTTGGCTCATCTTAAATCTTGCTGAATATCTAAGCATGCTATCTAACCCACAAAAGCATGTTATTTGTAGCACCCTTAGCATAAAGGCACACATTTCAACTACCAATGATATATCCAATCAAGTTGTGTCTTGCTGTGCTTGAAACTGCTCAAAGTTTCATGTTACAATGCTTTCTGGAGGAGAGCTAATTTGCAATTAACAGTGGGTAAGATGTAATATACATATACAAAGAGCTTTATGATTCAGTTATATTTGGCTGAACCAGAAGGATTCAGACTAATGTTTTTAAAACAAAAGGAAAATTTCTACCAGTAGGATTACCACCAAGCCATCTAATATTCAAATAAAGACACAGCTGTCCAGATGTAAATTACAATAGACAATAGCTACATGGCTAAAATATGTATTACAGGAAGGCATAAAAGAGATATTTGATGAATATTTATAGGCAACCATTTTAATTAACCCCTAAGTTACTACCCATATGCCTTTTATGGCAGTCACCCGAGGCCTTATTCTGATCCATTCACCATCTGACTAGAGTAAACTGGCATAAACATCCTGTGCCAGGTAAAGTGTGGGTGTCTGATGATAGCCAGGCTCCTACTTATATACCTATGACCAGATAAACATTCAGTCCTGCCGTTAACCCCTTTGATACTATGGTCAAAAGTTGCTGTAACATCTAGGTGGTTTCAGGGAGATGGGGGATCTCTCTTTCAGCCCACTCCTATAAAGAGAATGCAGGTTGCTGATGTGCTTAACTTCAGCCAGCTCTTTGCTATATTATGCCAGCCGCTAGAAAAAAAGTTATCAGGGTATTTTACTGCACAGTGAACAGTCTAAATTTTAAATGCAAAAAAAAAAAAATCGGAAATACTCTTTTTTTTCCATTCCTCCCACAAAGAGTTAATTAAAGCCAATCCATAAGTAATATTAATTTCAGAACAGTGGCATTCAAAAATAAAAATTGTGCTACATAAAAAAGCCCTATTATGTCGATAGGAAAAAAAGAAAAAAACTATGGCTTTTGTTATGTGCTGATAGAAACAAACATAAAATTGCCTGATCATTAAAGGGTAACATATGCTTGTCACTAAGGAGTTAAGATACTCAGATGAATAATGATAAGATTTAAATAACTAATTTACTTTATGCCAATTAGTTCTCCTCCCAAAGGTGGCAAACCTTCTCTCCAGTGTTATTTATAATTGTGTGACCCTACCTGAGGCTATCCGCACTACAATTTAGCATAAAATGAATTTCCACCAATTGCTTTAATACTTACTTATTTATACTCTATTTGATTTTCCAAAATTTTTAGCACAAGGTGCAAATATGAATGCTATACCATCTCTATGTATGCAATTTTTTGCTCTCCATTGAGCGAAGCATATCATTCAACAATCTATCCATCTATATATCTAACAGCCTTTGTTCACAATGAAATATTTACATAACTTATACTTCTGATGGTGTCCATAAATGTGATGTAGCTTTAGCCATATTTGTAATTACAATGCTGGGATACAAAGGCTATTAAAAAGCCATGTCCCCTTTGTGCTATTTAAGAGATATATTTAAAAAAACAGGTTCTGAATTGTCATTTTAAAAATCCCTAGAATGCCATTTAAGGTGAACATTCCCATTTCTCTCCATTAGCTTAATACAAGCTATAGCAAAGAACCACAACAATTCTATAAGATGCTGTCAAGCATGGTAATCACAGTCAGTCAATAGGGAATTTCTAGTATCCTGCTGTATTCCTAAGCTTTGTTTTCTTGAGGATGGTAAAAAAATCTATTGTTATAAGGTTGAGGCACTAAAAGTGAGCATTTGTTTATTGTTTGTCATGTACTTCTAAAAAAAAACTTAAAAAAATCATTAAAAAAACTCATATTGT
Organism: Phyllomedusa bahiana; assembly: GCA_025379985.1. Classification (NCBI taxonomy): domain Eukaryota; kingdom Metazoa; phylum Chordata; class Amphibia; order Anura; family Hylidae; genus Phyllomedusa; species Phyllomedusa bahiana. Next base: position 148,718 of record JAODAL010003228.1, read on the forward strand.
ATGTCTTTAATGATATTACCTTATAACTAATGTGACGACTCACTCACTTTCACCATGCCGGGGCCTCTTAGCTCTGGGATCGCCGCTTATATATATATACATACAGTTAAAACCAGGATGAACATATGTATGTTTTCTCACTGTCTGACATGAGATCAGAATAAACCTTGCCTATTTTAAGTCAATTAGGATTACTAAAATTATTTATACTTGCCAAATGCCAGAATAATGATAGAGAGAGAGAATTTTAAAGGCATTTTTATTAATTTCTGCAGAGTCAAAAGTTTACATACATTAGGATTACTATACCTAATAACGTGCTTTGGTGCAACATGTGCATATCAACCCAAGAACAAAAGCAAAAGAACTTGTGAACATGCTGGCTGAAGCTGGTAAGGTTATCCACAGTGAAACGAGTGCTATCAACATGGGTTGAAAGGCCATTCTGCCAGGAAGAAGCTATTACTCCAAAAGAAGCATATAAAAGCCAGATTCATGCTTGCAAATGCACACAGGAACAAAGACCTGCATTTTTGGAGACATGTTTTGTGGTCTGACAAAACTAAATATGAATTCTTTGGCCATAATGACCATCATTATGTTTGGAGGAAGAAGGAAGAAGCTTGGAAGCCTAAGAATACCATATCAACTGTGAAACACAGGGGTGGAAGCATCATGTTGTGGGGTTGTTTTGCTGCAGGAGGGACTAGTGCACTTCACAAAATAGATGGCATGATGAAGAAAGAGGATTATGTGTCAATACTGAATCAACATCGCAAGACATCAGTCAGGAAGTTTAAGGTGGAAATGGGTCTTCCAAATGGACAATGACCCGAAGCATACTGCAAAACAGCTTACAAATAGTGTTAAGGATAACCAAGTCAATGTTTTGGATTGGACATCACAAAGCCCTGATCTCAATCCTATTGAAAACTTAAGAGCAAAGCTGAAAAGGCAGGTGCGAGCAAGGTGACCTACAAACATGGCTGAGTTACACCTGTTTTGTCAGGTGGAATTGGCCAATCCTACCAACTATTGTGAGAAATTTGTGGAAAGATATCCAAAATGTTTGACCCAAGTCATACAGTTTAAGGGCAATGTTACCAATTACTAATGAAATGTATCTAAACGTTTGACTTTGCAGAAAGTAATAAAAATGCCTTATAAATAATTTTGGTAATCCTAATTGACCTAAAACAGATAAGGTTTATTCTGATTTCATGTCAGATAGTGAGAAAAACATGCATATGTGTCTTTTTATATAGTGTATGTAGACTTCTGGTTTTAACTGTATATATGCAGAGAAGAAAACAATTGTTTGATCCATTGCTGATTGTGTAAATTTGCCCACTGACAAAGACATGAACAGTCTATAATGTTAAGGGTAGGTTAATTTTATCATTGAGAGATAGAATAAAATAAAATCCAGAAAATCACATTGTATAAATTATATAAATTTATTTGCATTTTGCTGAGAGAAATAAGTATTTGATCCCCTACCAACCATTAAGAGTTCGGGCTCCTACAGGCCAGTTAGTTGTTCCTGTTATGTAGCACATTGAAAATTGAATGTATTCTGGATTGTCCTTAAATCCTGCAGCTTAGATTGTGAAACCCCTCTCCCCCTTCCTGAGCAATGGAATTTCTAGCCTGGGTCTGCAGAGTCTCACCCCCAGCCCTTTGCCTGGTTAATTACTGAATTGTTTAGATAACAGGGGTCTTAAGCAATTTTATGGCCCACTTTATAGATGCAGCTGTCCCGGATACCTGATAACCTTTGACCCCCCCACAATAAAACTTTCATTGACCTGCCCCCCAGCAGAAGCGCAGTCCGTGATTGCCATCTCGTGGCAATAGTACGCAACAACCCTCATAAGACAATCATGTGTACGCCCACCTCATCATAAATTCAGCCAGTAAAAGAGTAGGCAAAAAATGAGAGAGGAGGGGACAACCTAGACAGGTATAAGACACGAGGCCAGCCTCTAGTCTGTGTTCATAGCCTGGGGTTCAATTTCTGATTGAGCTGTGTTCCATTCTTCTTTCCAAACCCCTTGGATCTGAAAGCTGAAACACCTTGTAAGTGTGAAACCTTTCTAAGCATTTATCCTTTTTATTTTCATAACTGATTGATGTGTATGTCATAGTCCTTGTTATCATATTTTGTTCATGTAAGCATTGTACCTAATAGTCATATTAAAGTTATCAGTAATACGTTGGGTCTTGTTGTTGCACGGATCCATTTCCTTGAAGGAGTGTATTTTATTTTTGTAGCTGCTACAGAGCAGTGAGATAAGCATTTTTACGTGTTCTTGGAATATCTGTTAGGAATCAGATTCCTTCCGGCTGATTCTTTTTTTTTTTTTTTTTGATTATTGAAGGAAGGTGGTGGCAGCAGCGTGTATTTTGGGGGGGGGGAGGCTGGAACTGTCTTGTGGTACGATTTATGCTTGATTCGCTACCTGAGTGAAAGGTGAGCGCGTAGATATAAATCTACCCCATTACAGTGGCCCCCCAGTCACGTGTTGGTGAGTGTGTACGTGACAGTTCCTAATCAACTCGTTATCTGCATTAAATACAGCTGTCTTTAATAGTCACCTTTATAAAAGACTCCTGTTCAGAATCAATTAATCAGTTAGACTCTAACCTCTACAACATGGGCAAGACCAAAGAGCTTTCAAAGGATGTGAGGGACAAGATCATAGACCTACACAAAGCTGGAATGGGCTACAAAACCATAAGAAGGATGCTGGGTAAGAAGGAGACAACTGTTTGTGCAATAGTAAGAAAATGGAAGAAATACAAAATGACTGTCAATCGACATCGATCTGGGGCACCATGCAAAATCTCACCTCATGGGGTATCCTTGATCATGAGAAAGGTGAGAGATCAGCATAAAACTACACAGGGGGAACTTGTTAATTATCTCAAGGCAGCTGGGAGCACAGTCACCAAGAAAACCATGGGTAACACAATACACTGTAAGGGTTTAAAATCCTGCAGGGCGTGCTAGGTCCCCCTGCTTAAGAAGGCATATGTGCAGGCCCATCTGAAGTTTGCCAATGAACACCTGGATGATTCTGTGATTGATTGGGAGAAGGTGCTATGGTCAGATGAGACAAAAATTGAGCTCTTTGGCATTATACCCTTAAAGACCTTGCAGGTTTTTTTTGTTGACACGTTCGCTTTTTCCTTCTCGCCTTCCAAGAGCCAAAACTTTTTTTATTTTTCAACCTTCCTAGATAAATGAGGGATTTTATTTTGCAGGAAAAGATGTACTTTATAATGATGTTATTCACTGTACTAAAGAATATATTGGGAAACCGCAAAAAAATTCCAAGTGGGACAAAATGTGCCAAGCGCCATGTAGGGTTTCTGTTATGTTATGGTACTGTAAAAAAAATTCAAAACATTTTTGATTTTTTAAATTTCACCGCCATTTTCTGTGACCATTAACTTTTTTTGTACTTACACCTTTTTGTACTTACACACTTGAGTGAGGGTTCATTTTTTTCAGGCAGAAGCATGCTTTTTATTGGTACCAGTTTGTAATACACGCTACCTTATTGATCAATTTTATTCAAATTTTTAGAGGAATTAAAATTATCAAAAAAACACAATTTTGGCATTTGGAATTTGTTTCTTCTACGGTGTTCAGCGTACAGGATAAATGATGCTATATTTTAATAGATTGGACTTTTTCAGATGCGACTATACCAAATACGTGTAACTTTTTTATTATTTTTTTATTGGTAAAATGGCAAAAAGGGGGTAATTTGAACTTTTATTTTTTTAATTTTTTTTTACACATTAAAACATATTTTTTTTACTTTAACTTTGAGTCCCCCTAGGGTGCTTCATCACTAGGGGGCTCGATCATTTTTACAGCCTAATGCATTGTATATACAATATATTAGGGTGTACCAAAATGGCAGTTTCCCCACTTCCTGTCTGGGGCCAGAAGTGGGGAAATCAAAAACATGGCAGCGATCCCTGCTACAAAAAAAAAAACGGGGCGGTTAAGTAGCAGGATTGCGCTGCGATCCCACTACAAAGCCGCTTAGCGACCCTGGAATGTACTCATATGTCCAAGTTATGAAGGGGTTAACTTAACTCGCCGTGTTTGGAGGAAGAGAAATGCTGCCTATCACCCAAAGAACACCATCCCCACTGTCAAGCATGGCGATGGAAACATCATGTTTTAGGGGTGTTTCTCTGCTAAAGGCACAAGACTACTTCACCACATCAGTTGGAGAATGGATGGAGCCATGTATCGTAAAATCTCGAGTGACAATCTTCTTCCCCCGCCATGACATTAAAAATGGGTCATAGCTGGGTATTCCAGCAAGACAATGACCCAAAACCTACAGCCAAGGCAACAATAGAGTGGCTCAAAAAGTAGCACATTACGGTTATGGAGTGGCTTAGCCAGTCTCTAGACCTTAACCCCATAGAAAACTTATAGAGGGAGTTGAAGTCCTGAGCTGTCAAGCAACAGCCTCAAAATCTTAATGATTTAGAGATGATCTGCAAAGAGGAGGGAACCAAAATTCCTCCTGACATGTGCACAAACCTCATCATCATCAACTACAAAAAAATGTGCTATGTTTGCCAACAAGGGTTTCGCCACCAAGTATTAAGTCTTGTTTACCAGAGGGATCAAATACTTATTTCTCACTGCAAAATGCAAATACATTTATATAATTTATTCTGGATTTTATTTTGGATATTCTATCTCTCAATGTCAAAATTAACCTACCCTTAAAATGATAGACTGTTCATGTCTTTGTCAGTGGGCAAAATTACACAATCAGCAAGGGATCAAATAATTATTTACCATATATATCTTAAGTGGTTCACAAAATTCAACTTACAAAATGTTAGTGCCGAATCATCAATTGATAACACAATGAAGAGACTAGGATTGTGAAAGCCAAGAACTAAAAGGACATTTTCTCTAAAATATTGCTTCTCAAGTGACAGCATATTTTCTACTCATGGCTTTCTTGATTTTTTTATTCTAGTTTCATAGGATACCACTTATTGAACTTTTTACTCATGGCAGCTTGCATATTGTATTCTTTTCTGGGACTGCTTTGCATGTTAAAATGTGCCCAGTGTATTAAAATGAAATTGTCACTACTGTTTGATGCAGCATAACACTGTTTGACACCAAACGCCTGCAGCTACAGAAAGCAGATCTTCATTCCAGTTAGACTTTTCCGAGACAATAGTCTCCAAAGACTTTCTTGAGACAGTCACTTAGTGTACTCTCTACAAAGTCAAAATGAAAAATTGGATATTGGTGTTTGTGGAGGACACATGTGATCACATTATTTGTAGATCAAAATGTAAGGAATAAAAAAAATAAAATAAAACTTATAATATTTTCAATTTTCTTTGATTTGCTTTGTGGTAAACAGTAATGACATTGCATCTTGTAGCAGCTATTAGTGTTTTATTAACATTCGTACCTAGTAGCATAATTTCTTATTATATATGAGAGGAAGGTATGACCTATTTGTATTTATGAAAGACATGTTTACTACATGATGTTCTTTTACAGAATGGAATCTACAGAGAAATGTGAAGTGGTAATTCAACATTTCAATGGAAAATATTTGAAAACACCTCCAGGGGTACCAGGTAGGTTTGAAACATAAAAAGATAAACTTAAAGGATAATTCCAGAACATTCTATATGATTCATATCATTATTACTTGTATTTATTTCCATGTTTCTATAGGCCGGCCCACTTAAAGGAGTATTCCCACCAGAGACGTTGACAGCATATTGACAGGATATACCATCAAAGTCTGGGAGGTGTAGGTCCCACCTCTGGCACCTCTAAGGATATGTTCACATGGCTTATTTGTGGGGCGTAATTACGCCCCGCAATTACGCCGTGTGGACGGGGGCGGGGTGGGAGCGGGGGGCGGCACCTCGCCGGCCCATAGACTATCATTACTAGCGGCATGTAGACACCGCTAGTAAATGACATGTCACTTATCTCCCCCCGCGGCGGATTCGCCGAGCGGAGAGAGGAGACGTAATCCATAGTTCTCATAGAGAACTGTGGATTACCGTAATGACTAGGAGATATTCCAGCCGTAATTCGCGCAGTACGGCGCAAATTACGGACTGAAATATGTCCCATTTTAAGCCGTGTGAACGTGGCCTAAGGAACGGGCTCAGAATAGAGCGTGGATTGCGCTTGTGCACAACTTTCCATTCTGTTCTATAGGAGCTCCAAGTACAACTGAAAACGGCACTTGGCTTAACTCCTAATACACAAGTGTGCAACTGGTTCTCAATTTTGAGCTGTCACTTGCAAGGGACCTTTCCTGTTGATATGCTATCAAAGTCTATAGTAGGAACACCTTTTTAATATCAGACTGTAACAATGACTCTATGTTTATCTTTGTTTGTATGTGCTACTGTATCCTGACATCTGTATCTTCAGAACAAGTTCTTTCTTACACAGGTGGCAGGTCTAAGGGTATGTTCACATGTTGTATTTGCGGGGCATAATTTGGTGCATAATTGCGCTTCAATACGTCTGAATTATACCTAACAAATAATTCATAGCTTTCATTGAGAGCTATGATTACCAAACATTTTGCATAATAAAAAGTATTCTAAATGGCATGGGAGCAAAAAAAATTAAGTTCTGTGGAAGCTCAATAAAAGGCAAATGCTCTCTCATTAGTCGATATGAGAACTTTTTCATGTAAACTGTTAATTTACAACTAAATTGAATATTATTAAAGTAATAGGTATTCATACATTAGGTTGAATTTTGTGCAGGGCTGTGGAGTCGGAGTCGTGGAGTTGGAGCCCATTTGAAGGAGTTGGAGTGGTCATAAAATGGACCGACTCTGACTCCCAAAATATATAGTAAATTGGCACAGTTAGTTCAATGCAATGCCAAAAGCAAGAGGAATCAGATCTTGCCAGTGCTACTGCTAACGTATCTTCAGATGAGGAGTTTAATTTTGAAAAGTATTTGGATGGCATGGAGCAGGTAAAGCGTTGCCGCAGGGGAAATGATTCCAGATAGCAAACCGATTAACCAGATTTCTGCAAAATTTTTCACTTGCTCTCAAAGAAGTGAAAGAGTTCAATCAGTTCATCAAAACTGACTGTGCATGAGGCAATTCTTTTATACCATGACATTGTTAGAGATGTTTTGCCAACAACCCAAATTAGTGTAGAGAGGCCATTCTCTAGCCTGGAAATAATACAATAATAATACAATAATGCAATATTTCCTTTAAACACAGTTACTTTGTACTAAAGTGCTTTATCATTGTTATTCTTAACACCCAGTGTGCAGCTCTTTATGTGCTGAGCCAAATAACAGCTGTTAAAACTGCTACACTCACACATAGCGCCCACGGCATTTTGCAATGTGCCTGATCTCGGGGGGCGTGCGGGAGGCGGGGCGCACTAGAACCGTACGAAGCTACAGATTTATAGCTTTGCTATGACATTTCAAGGCGCATTACAGCTGGAACAGGTAACCCACTTTTATAGTGGTTTACCTGAGCCAGAAGTGTTGTACTAGCGCTAGAATACGCCTCATTTTTGACCTGCTGTAGAGCGGATTCATAAATCAGGCGCATTCCAGCCTATTATTATGCGCATGAAATTTTGGCATTTCATACATGCCGCCCATATTGTCTGATAATCTGTAAAAAAAAATAACAGACAATACTCTGTAAAGGAGTAATGACATTGGACTAATAATACTGAACTAAAAAATCCCCACATCTATCAATGGAAAATACATGGAGTTTCATATTTTCCTTCATTTAGGTGTATTGTAAAGTCTTTATCTCACAGTTCAACCATTGAAAAACCTCATGGAAATGAATGGTGCTAAAACTAATACAAATAAACATAAGGATGTAGCACAGTGTAACTTGACAGTGATATCATGGCTTTCTGTTATCTGTCGTTAGATCACAATAAAAGCTTGTGCAAAGCGTTATAAGAGCTAAGATAACTGTCTGTGCCGTGATATCAAACTCTGTTATCTGTCAAGTAAAGCTTTGCTACATCTGTATTTCTTTAATTTTGAAATACTGTTTAGTCCATTTATTAGACTTTTGTAAGTTATCATGTGTGGTTTGACTTGTTCACCAGTACTTTAACTAGATGACGACTACCCCCTGAATATACACATCTGGACGGTCGTTAATTAAGTCTGCATGGCCATGCAAAGTGCGAAGCTGCATGCTAATGTTGTGCAGCTGCTAGGGCTTGCTAGTGAAACTTTTCCTCTTAAAAAAACAACTACATAAAAAATGTGAAAAACGTCCTTTTAAATTTTTTGTAGCATTTTCCTTCCTGTTAGGCCATGTTCACATGGCTTAATTGTGGGACGTATTTCGTCCCGCAATTCCGCCGTGTGTAGGGGGGGCGGGACGGAGGGGCCAGCAGCCCGCCGGCACCATAGATATGCATTATCCACGGCACGTATACGCCGTGAATAAGTAGCATGTCACTTCTCTCCCCGCTCACCGTATTGTGCGAGCAGGGAGAGGAGACGTAATCCATAGTTCTCTATGAGAACTGTGGACTACCGGAATGACTGGGACGTATTTCAGCCCGTAATTCGCGCAGTACGGCGCGAATTACGGGCTGAAATACATCCCAGAATAAGCCGTGTGAACATGGCTTTATTAAAAAAAAAATCTGACGTAAAAATCACATAAAAATAAAGCCCTGGAAAAGAAGCAAAAATTTGTAAACTGCCTGGTCAGGAAGTAGTTAAAATAACCTTCAGATTTTGAAGAACAGTTACTTATATGAAATTCCTTGTTTGCCATTATAACACCTAGGTTTTGGTTTCGGATAGATAATACGTATATTATTCTTTACATTGATTCATCATGTGGTGTAAAGTCAATGGACTCCTGCTATCGGAGTCAATACTCCAACGCTATGCCATCAGACAGCAATACAGTACATTAACGTAACACCACCAGCTGTGATCTGCACAGTTCAAATGACAGTCTACATCACTTCACTAAATTGGAGTATGCTACATTTGTAGAGCAAATATATCCTACAGCAGTTTACCGCAAGTGTATTTATTCACATAGGTCTCTCTCTAGGTTGCCATCTTGTCACTTTAATTACAGACACGAGTAAGCTGTCTTGGTTCAGAAAATCAATAAATTCAGGTAAAATAGAGACTACATTCAGTGATTAGGATAGGTCCAGATACGATTGATTTCATGGTGGTTAGATGTTTTGAAATTTTTTAAAACAGATTTTTAATTATCTTCCTGAATTACCGTCTCAGGTTATTTGCTTATATATTCAATTCCCCAACTGCATAGCAGTTTGTATGGGTGAATACAGCCATTTTCTGCTAAGTGCTCTGATCCAAAGTTGCATAAAAATCATTAAAAATTCTTTCTGCTAAATCATTAGTATTTATGAATATTTAATTTTAATGGGAGTTCGAGACTCCTGATTACATTTTTTAGGAGTTTTCATTTTCCTCTTAGGAACAAAACATTGCATTAGTATTTCTAGTACAGTTAAACCACAAAAATTTCCCCATGTATCTAGTTTTCACATTAATTTTCCCATTCATTTTGTCTTTTGGAACCGATCGTAAAAAACACTTCAGCAGTTCTGCTTTTGTTTTCAGGGGGATTTTTTGTAGAGGTACAACAGGGTCTGTAAAGGGCATTAAATTCCGCATCGTACAGCAGTAAACACTAGGTTTAACAGAGTTTGGGGGATTGCTGCTTGCAGTGGAACACTATAAATACTGAATTATGAAGCATTTAAATGGTATTAGCTTAAAGGTAGGGATGTAGTCACTTTACCACTTGAATACTGTTACTTTCAGAATACACTGTTTTGTGTACATGAGGAATGGCACTATTTTTGGCCATTTTTTTTATCCGCAGCCTGTATCTTTAATTGTCAATATTCCCTAAACTGTTACCTTCTTTTCTTTCCCTCTGAAATTTCTCAGTAGGATCACCAGATAGCATGGCTTATATGAAACGTCTTTAACGTAAGGGGCAATGGATGTATATTGATCATGATTCATTATGACTAGGTTACCTTCCTTATATGAAGGGTTTATGATTAGGCTCCAAGGACAGCAACACCCTAATTTCAGTACAAATGAGGTTATGGTGGGGTACAAAAAGATTTTGTTTAGCACTGAGGCGTTGAAGATCTCCAACCACTAATTTGAGGAATATATCGATCTCTGGAGTATCCATGGGGGGAAAAAGGCCACAAAAAAAAAAAAAGCAAAAAGGGGTTAATCCCTTTCCCCTGCTGTTAAATGTCGTAAAGTGAACGTCAGTAAAGTACTGCAAGCAGTTGTGATAAATTTTAAACTCTTTAAGGCTCTTCACTTTTAAGGTTATGAAGGCAAACTGTTGAGATGCACTGCTTAAAGAATTTGGTCTAGATTAAGTAAATAAACATTGGTATAAATGAATGCAAGTGAATATCTCTATTCTACATACTAATCTTACAATCAATGTGATTGATAGCTATCTCCAATTCATAGGACAGCTTTAAGTATAGATTACGCAATGGCTCATTAAATCCTGATCGAGTCTTCTCTCTATAGGACTGTGTGATCATCATTCTTTTAAATCCTGCCTTTAATTGTTTCCACTTCATCACTTTTTCTTTTCTCTTTTGAATCATAACAAAAACATAGTATAATTGTCTGCATTGCAGTATAACACATCTATCTATCTATCTATCTATCTATTATCTATCTATTTATCATCTACCTATTATCTATCTACGGATCTATTATCTACGTATCTATCAAACTTCCCATCTCTTATCTATATCTCTATCTATCAAACTTTCATCTACTCTTTACCTTTTTCTATCTATTTTATTATTATCTATCTATTTATTCTATCTAGTTATTATTCTTTCTCATTATTATCTATCTACTATTTCATCTTTATCTATCTTTCTATCTATCTTTATCTTTATCCCAAAAAAACTTTTTTATATCCAACGTCTTCATTCCTGTTATCATTGCTCTTAATGCAATGTGTTTTGCTTATTTTTTTCTTGCCCTAAGCAATGCCAGCAGTCTGTACACTTTTTTGCAGACCTTGCATGGGGAAAATGATGCATAATGTGGCATAGAGCTGAACAGTTTTAGCACAGAATAAGCAGTTACATTTAATCAAGTATTAATATTTTGGAGAAGCTAGTGGTAAAAACCAGCTCCACCCACAATGAAGGAAGGGACAAGCTCTTTTGCTTCCCAAATCATGGAATTCAGAATGTGCCTTCTTCCCCAAGTACCTGATGTCAGATAAACAATCCCCTACTAATTTCTGCCTTCACTCATGTTACCACCAGTTCCTTTGAGTGCTTGTTCTCTATTACCCTACATGTCAACCATATGCAGGACCATCTATTTTAGGATTCATTGCTAATGCTTCTCTTTTCCGTCCTCCTTCAACCTCAAAAAGTCCATCACATCACCTGGCACATATGGTAAGTCTGATTCTATATCACAGGCACTGCTTCCTTACAAATACACTAAGGTGAAACATTCATCATACTCTTCTAACTACCACATAATCATCAGCTTGAACATTATGTTAAACTGATGGCACATAGAAATTTAAAAGCAGACCTTTAAGGGATTGTCTCACTATGCTGTTTCACTGAGTCACAAGCAGCTTCAGATTTACACTACCTGTGAGGGGTTCTATAGCAGTGATTAGCATATTTAGTTGAGACATTACAAAGAGATAAGCAGATTAGAATCAATCTATGTAAACAAAGCTGCAAGTGCTCTGAGGAGTGAAAACAATTGCTTATCTGTAAACAAAAGCTAAGCTTGTTAGAGATAAAGGGAGACATGTATGAAAGAAGGTATTTTGAAGTGAAATATCACATTTCGTTTTCAGTGCATAATGCGCCTGAATGTATGAAAGTGGTTTGTGTGCGATTATAAATGGAGTCTAAAGTTAAACGCACCTCGCCTTTGTGTTTGGCACGTTATGGAATTTTGGCACATTAGTAATGCACCAAACGTGTAAATAGGTTGGAAATAAAAGAAAAGTCATTAGAATAGCATGTCAGTGGATAGAAACTATGGTACTGATCTTGCTTGGTGGACCACAGGTCCCAGCAAGACATGTGCTGTGCTGGCTCTTGCTGTATATAGAATAAAGGGGGAGAGCAGCAAAAATAGATTTCAAATTTAATGTAGTAAAAATTTTAAAAATCTGAACAACATCATCAGTGGGCTTATTTCATGTAAAAGTCATTTTAGATTCTGTTAATTTTAAAAACATTTTATAGGAGATATTTTAATATTTTTGGGATATTATATATTTTCAGATTAATTTATATTATAAAATTTTTTATTATATATAAATAATTTAATTTTATATAGATTGATAATTATCATAAATTACTTTTTATTATTGTACTGGTGCAAGTTAGAAAATGATGGACATTTTTTGCTCTAATAGCAAATCTAGCTCCACTTCAACTATTCTGGCTCTGGCAGATCACATTGAAATAGGTCTGCCTGTTCGAGCAGTAATGTGCCTAGTTTTGCCAACCCGCATTCATAGATGTGTCTAATATTACGAGTGTTGTGTGACACACCCCCAGAAAGCCCCCACATGTTAGGCGCATTCAAAAGTGTTGAGTCAAACAATACGCCTAATACATTTGTTTGGCACTTTACACATTGCAGCCGGCTTACTTTTGGTGCATTTTACGCCAGTGAAGGGTAAAAAACCCTTTCATACAAGTCTCCCAAAGTCTCTGCTCCCCCAGACTATAGTGACGTCACTCCCTGTACTCTGTCTAATCAGGAAGGGAAAGCCGGATGGTAACCTGAGAATCATGTGTACACTCATAGCAGATGAAATCTCTCTTATCTCCTGACCATGGCAATATCAAAAAACCAAAGTATTTAGAAAAAGTATTCATTGACTGCTCCCTTCATGTTGAAAGCAAAATTTCTGTAGTGAGAAAACCCCTTTAATGACAATCTACAGAGGGAAAATAAGTATTTGATACACTGGCGATTTTGCAAGTTTTTCAAGTTATAAAGTATGGAGAGGTCTGTAATTTTTATCTTAGATACACTTCAACTGTGAGAGACAGAATCTAAAAAAAAATCCAGAGAAACCCTTTGTATGAGTTTAAATAATTATTTTGCCCTTTATTACTGAAATAAGTATTTGATACAAAAGAAAAATAGAACTTAGTATTTACTACAAAAATCTTTGTTTGCAATTACAGAGGTCAGACTTGTCCTGTTCTTCTTGCTCAAGTTTGCACACACTGCAGCAGGGATTTTGGCCCACTCCTCCATACAGATCTTCTCCAGATCTTTCAGGTTTCATGGCTGTCATTGGGCTACATTGAGTTTCATCTCCCTCCAAAGATTTTCAATTGGGTTCAGGTCTGGAGACTGTCTAAGCCACTCCAGGACCTTAAAATGCTTCTTATGGAGCAACTCCTAGCTGTATGTTTCGGGTCATTGGTGGAAGATCAAGCCACGATCCATCTTCAATGCTCTTACTGAGGAAAATAGGTTGTTGTCTAAAATCTCATGTTACATGGCCTCATCCATCCTCCCTTCAATGCAGTGCAGTCATGCTGTCCCATTTGCAGAAAAGATGACCCAAAGTATGATGTTTCCATTACCATGCTTCACGGTTGAGACGGTGTTCTTGGGGTTGTACTCCACGAGGAGTGGAGTTGATAACAAAAAGTTCTATTTTGATCTCATCTGACCACATGATTTTCTCCCATGCTTCCTCTGAATCATCCATATGGTCATTCAAATGGGCTTAGGTATGTGGTGGCATGAGCAAAGGGACCAGGGGCATTGCTAGGGTCCCAAAACAACTGGGGCCCGGGCCCTTTGTGTTAAGTTTTTCTCAGTAAGGTGGGGTTCACACTGCATTTTTCACACCCCATGAACTGTGGCATGGATTTTTACAGAGAAAAAACTGTGGCCACTGTGTTCCTCTGAAGTATGAAAAAACCATAAAGTCCCCCCCTTTTACGTCGGGTGTATTGAAGCACAAAATTTCGCGCCGAAAGGGACGGAAAGACCCCCACGTGTGTGAAATACACCAAATTTTTATTTGGGGGGGGCCCTAATTGGGGTATAAAGCGCCCCAAAAATTTCGCCCTGCAAAACGGGAAAAATTTATAGCAATGAGGGTTATGATTTTCCTTTTTGTTTTTTTCTGGCCCACAGAATCCCCCCCCATAAAAATAAGTGACCTTTCCCGCCCTTGTTTAACATACCCCAATCTGGCTGCAGCAGCTAAAAAAAGTATGGGAACCCTAAAAAAAAATGGGCGGTATTTAAAAAAAAAATTTTTTCAAAATAATTCCTTTATCAAGTTGTAGTGGAAAATGTGTAAAAAAAACAGAAAGGCAAGATTATGGGTTTTGTGCGCGAATGGGGCAATTTTTGGGATTGTGGGATAAAACACATAAAAAACCCAAAAATATAAAACAGTACCCTACACCTTTTTTTCAAACACTTTAAAACCCCACATAAAAATATAACTTTTTAATATTTAAAAATAATTTTAACAAAACCCCATACATACGATGTTTTACATTTCATTGCAGGGACACCACAATTTTTTATTTTCATATATATATAAAAATAATAATTTAAAATATATTATAAAAATAATTTATATATATATTTTATAATTTATAAACCCACATCATACAAAAATATTTCATAAACACATTTTACAACACATGCATACATACATACACACCACATACACAGTATACACAATTTTCATTTTTACACGACCCAAAATACCCTTTCATTTAAAAATATTTACCAAAAATTTCATAAAACATTAAAATTCAAACATACACAATGTATTCACACATACCCTGCCCTGAAATTTTCTTTCACCAAAACTCACCGGCCCCCACTTTTTTTAGGGGGACAACCCTGCTAGTAACGGGTTGGACCCCCTTTTGCCTTTTAAACTGCCTCAATTTTTTCTGGCAAAAGATTCCCAAGGTGTTGCAAAAAATCTTCCCAAATTTGGGACCAAAGGGGCCCCCAAAAAGGGGCCAAGAAAAAATTCCCCCCAAACCCTGGGCACCCCCACCACCAGCCTGAACCGTTTATCAAGGGAGGATGGATCCATGCTTTATGTTGTTGGGCGGGAAAATTTTGACCCTACCATTAATCCCCAGGGAGAAATAGACTCATCGAAACCCGGCAAAGTTTTTCCAATCTTCTACGTCCCAAATTTTGATGAGCTTTGGGGAAAAATTTGGGGCCCCAGTTTTTCCGCTTAGCTGAAAGGGGTGGCACCCATTTTGGGGCTTTTTGCTGCGGGAGCCCATTTTGCCTTTAAAGGGTTTGCCGTACTGTGCATTAAGATGCCTTTTGCCCCACCTTTTATTGAAACGGGGGGGCTATTTGAGTCACCCGTTGCCTTTCTATCGCTCGAAAACCCGTCTGCCCCTTTCTCCTTTTTCCTTTGGCATCAACAAGGGATTTCCGCCACGGGTTTCCCTTCACTGGTTTTTTTTTTTTTTCGGACCAAAATTTCTGTAAAAACCCCAAATGATTTGGGTTTTGCGTGAAAAACCCAGGAGATTAGGTTTCTGAAATATTCAAAACCAAAACCCTTTTTGGCACCCCAAAAACCTTTTCCAAGTTTTTTCCCCCAAAAAAAAGGGGGCCCCCCCCCCTTTTTTAAATAAACCCTTTTTTCCCCATACTGATGCCGGTTTGAAACCGCCGAAGATTTGGGCTTGGGGCCTGTATTCATGCCTTAAAAGCAATGAGTTGCCGCCATGTGATTGGCTGATTAGAAAATTTAAAAAGGTTTTTAAAGAGAAATTGGAAAAGGTGTACCCAATAAAATTGGGCCCGGGGAGTGTTTTATTAAACATTTCACCCTATATACAAACATACACATATATAAAAACATGGTTTCACACACTTTTACACACATGCATACAATTTTACACAATTTCTTTTCAACCATATATAAAATATTTTAAATATTATTATTATTAAAATATTATATACATACCCCACACATAAACGTTTTTACACACACATATATTTCATTCAGTACAGTTCTAAACTTAAGGGTTATGCTATGTTACCCCCTTTTTATAGTTTTTAGCTTGTCTTACAGTGAGGCTAAATTTACCCACTTGAGCCCCCCCTGGGGACCTGTGGGGTGATGCTGCTTGGGTTTAATCCTATTTAAGGCTGGGGTAGTTGCCTTGGGTTCCCCGGGGCCGGGAGAAACCAGAAATGGGGGGCTTTTTCACTCAATTGTGCTGCTTCCTGACTGCCAGGCTCTCGTGCTGAACGCGGCTACAGCACGTGAAGTCCTGACAGTCAGGTGCTTCAGTGAGTGACAGGCGCCCCCTCCTCCCTCCTAAGCTCCTGGCAACTCGTGCAGTCGCATGCATCTTGAGAAAGCTGGCGGCGAAACGCGCGTCGAGGCTAATACCCTCCTTGGTGACATATCCACCACTTTGGTAATAAATTGAAATATAGGTTTTTGTATTTTTACCATATATTTTTTTTTTTTTAGTTTGGTGCATTTTTGTATTTTTGATCACTTGAATCTGTTATGTGTATATTCATTATGCATCTTTCCAATTTACTGTTTGTTAACTTTGGGTGAGGGATGTGTCACCAATATTTGTATTGGGGGGTATTTTGTGTTTTTAAATGTTTTTAAGGTTCTTTCAGTTGTGATAGCTGAATTTTTTGTATTTATAATGTATTTTTTGGAATAAAAATCTTTATATGGTAATTATTGGAGAGTCAATATACTTCATATTGGTACATGCTGTTTATGGTATGGTGACCTATAATCATGTTAAGACCAGTTTTTGAATTGGTATTGCAGTGTACAGTGTGTGTCTGTGTGAGTGTGTGCATATGTGTGTGTGAATGATGACTGTAGGGCTGGATTTTTTTATGCGCCTTTTGGTGTGTAAAATGCACATTTTATGCACCAAATGTGCATCAAAAGGATGCCTACACTGTTCCATTGTTTTCAATTAGAATACATGCCACAGTTCATTTTGCAACCTGTAGTACATATTCCCATTGAAAACAATTGGACAGTGTGGCACATGTGTCTACAGACACGAATTTCAAATCAGTGTTGTGTAAAAAAAATAAAAAAAATAAGTGTTAGGGTACGTATGTTCAGATTACATATCTGCAGGGCGTACTTTGGCACGTAATTGCATTGCAATGTGCACAAAGTATGCCATGCAAATAAGGTAATATCATAGCATTCACTAAGTGCTCTTATTTTACAGCATATTCCCTGGCACTTACTTTGTGCTACTACAAAGCCTCAGAGAGTCTAGGGTATGTTTACACGGCGCATTGCGGCACATGTTGTATGCACCGCAATAGGTCGGGTGTATTATAAGCATGCTCTGGCCAGTGTGTACTTCTAAAGTGCGGGGGGCCAGTCCCATTTATTTCTATAATCCACAATGCATAAATACCAGGAAGAAGTGACATGTCACTTCTTTCTCCCAGCATACAATACGCATGTACTGTACGCCGGGGAAGACAGGCGTAATTCATAACTCTATAGGAGAACAATGAATTACCATAATTACCGGGCGCATTTGGGGCGCATTGCAGCGCAATTATGCACCGAAATACACCCCGCAACTACGCAGTGTGAACATACCTTAAGCTGAATGGGGGCCTGGCCATAGCATTGTTTGAAGTATGCGCTGGCCAGTGCGTACTTTCAACAGCAGGTATATAGCGGCACACTGTACGCTATGTGAACCCGGCCTACCTGTCAATTATTTTTCCTAAAAGTGTCAGCGCCAAAACAGCGTTGTTTCCTTGTTAGCAATTTCGTGTTTGTAAGTGCGGAATTCTGTCAAGGAAATGACGCTGAATGTCCAAGACAGATCTAGTGCTCCTATACTCTGTTAACTAAAATGACTCAAAGAATCAATTCTTTATCCTCACTTACAGCATGCAGTGAAAATACTGAGGTTTACATAGCAATAAATATCAGTCATTTTACTGTAGTGTTTAAGACTTTTTGAGGGGAAGATTACACTCCTAATCCGTCCCAAAAAAGTGGCAAAAACTGTATGGTACTAATTTGTGAGCATTTTATAGCTCAGTGGCTAGGGCAGCATGAGCTGTAAATACAGCCCTGCCTAAAAAGGCCATGCAGTATATACAAATCTATCTACAGAGGACTGTATAACTACCTACAGAGGGTATCTATACATATCTTCCTACAGGGGGCTACTTTACCTTCCTATAGTGGGCCTATATACCTACCTACTGGGGCCTATATACCTAACTTCTTATTGGTGGTCTCTATATGGCGGTGTTGTAGGTTATATTTGAGTTGGTGTCTGACCACTATGTGGTCTCTATATGGCGGTTTTGTAGGTTATATCTGAGTTGGTGTCTGACTACTATGTGATGTCTATATAGCGGTGTTGTAGGTTATATCTGAGTTGGTGTCTGACCACTATGTGGTGTCTATATTATTGTTATCAATAATGTATATATTTTATCCTGTGAGTGGTTGTGTTGGTTGGGGGGGGCCCAGATCACAGCTCTGCCCAGGGGCCCATAATGTAATATGGATAGTGGGACGAGCAGACGACAGAAGCCTGAATGATTCTTCTGTCATTATGTGCTGAGATCAGACTAAAGGAAGTGTGGGAGGGGTCGGGATGGATATTATTCAGGACTGAGATATAATGTCTTGCTGGATCCTGTCAGTTTTATCTTTGAAATAAGTGGCCAGGTCAGCACAAACATTAGTGACTGGTGCCCAAGAACAGAGTGGTAAGTATAAAAAAAAATTGTTCTAGGTTATTGTATAATGTTCTAAGTATGAACTTGTTATGGAAAAAGTCTACAGGTAACTTTGAGGCAAACAAAGATGGCATTAGCAGTTACAAATCATTAGTTAGGGGTAAGAAAGATATTCCCTGCAGTGAGAAGAAGAATAAAAAGCAACAACAGATGATTCAGTGATTTATATGAGTGACTTTTGTGTGGCACCATGGAATCAGGTGGCTTGGTAAAGATAAAGAAAGTATATAGTGCATGGGTGGTGTGTATGGGTGAGAGAAGGAGAGAGGCTGATGTGGACAGAATTATCTAGGGGTATGGCTGGATGGTAGACCAGAAGACACATAGTTGTAAAATAGTCTGAAGCAGTGAACATGGTAAGTAGAACATATAAAGACAGGTTACTTACAAGAAAACCTAAAATACCGAAAAAATCAAGGGTTCTAGACAAGCAACCACACCATAGTAACTGCTATAGTGCTTAATTTCTGAGAAAACCTACATTTACTTGAAAAGGAGCATCAGAGTTGAGGAGTAATATTCAGCCCTACAGAAATTTTTCTGGAAATCACAGTAAAATCGAGCAACCAATCAACAGCATGGCAACCAGATTTGAAAAGGAAGTGCATCATTCAATAAATTATAAATTTTATTTTTTCCCATCTGACTCGTAGGCTGCCGACTGGTTACCGGATTTCATGGCGATCTTTGGCAACATCTGGCAACTATTCAAATCCAAAGTATAACAGTGGTGAAGTGCAGTTAGTAATTACTGTTCACTGCTTATATAAAGGGAGAGGAACCTGGATGATATGTAGAAGAAACTGCAGATGATAAAATATAGAATTCTGACATGACTTTTGGATATGGGATGAACCCTCACTCTACCTAACACACCCAATTCGAACTCCAGAATAAATTCACAAAACACGTTCTTCTTCGGTGTCAAAACGGCCACAGCTTTATTAAAACCACAGAAGTACAGAAAATATGGAAGAAGTCAGGTGAAGTGCTAGGCCATTGTGTGAGATTACCAGCTGTCTGGCATGCAGTACCCAGCCAGACAGCAATAAAGAGGCAGCATGCTCTGGCTTGCCATTCTAGCAGAGCCAGTACACTTTAGGGGCACCAATGACCCTACTGAAGACCCTCACTCCTGCTTAACCACCATGCCCGCCCCTGGATGATATTACCATTATGCCATTCTTATGGCTGGCCACTTCCAAAGCTTAGCCTCTTCACACCATGAGGTTTAACATACTCTAGTAGTTCAAATTAGTCCACCATAACTTGACCTGCAACTTCTAGCTGACTCCTAAACTGCCACAGAAGAGGCCTTTGACAACTTAAATGGGCTCGACCCCCACCAAACTGGCCCTAATTTTCAAAAATACAAAAGAACCATTAGCAATTTGTATCTGCTACGGAAAGCAACCTATAAAAGTCACCTTCCAGGGCCTAAAAAAGGCAAATCCATGAATAAGTGAAGGGTAAGTAAAATTGTAAAACTCCATTATACTAAACTGGGGCTGCTGATACATTAGCTCAAGTGAGACAGCTGTAGCTTTAATACTATTAAGGGAAACCGTGAGAAGATGTAACAGAGAACCATAACTTGGTGTGCATGAATATGAATCTTGAAACACTACCTAACAATGACTGGTCATTAAGCTATCAAGTTAAAACTCTAAACTCATACCTCTCGTGACTCAGTCGGAATTAGTTACACTGTTCGTCATACAATGCTCCCACCATTTTGGTCTAGTGATAGAACAAAGGATTTTTCTGGCTGCAAAAAACATACACTGTCAGCTAAGCCCAAGGACCAATATGTGCCCCATGACACCAGGCAGCAATACTATGCATCTTAAGCCATGTCCTACCAACAACGAATACACAAAAGGCATAAAGTAACCAAGAAGATAATTACTTCAGTCTCAAACTATGACTGTAAGCTATGTAGCCCATTGAAATAATATCACTGTTAGCAGCATGCTATTAAATAGGTATATCAATTGGATAGAAAACTACCCCATGTCTGTTCAGCTTACAGAAAGAGTAAAGAGAAAGGTATACACAACACTTTCACCCGACAGTCCTCAGACATTGTTCATTCACTTTAGTTAACTTGATAACCTTCACTCCTAGGCATACACTGGACTCAAAGGCACCCAGACTCCTCCCTTGCCCTTGGCCGTTATCACCAGACCCAAGGACACCATTGTTAGAGAACCCCCAAATAGAACAGTGTCAACTCTCTGCTGTACCCAAATGCTTGCTGTTACTCTCTTGATGGCCAAAACACTTAATGACATGGCGCAATCAGGGTGCCATTCTGTGCATTGCTAGATAGTGGCCAGCACCATCTTGATGCTACCCGCTCTTCTGATTTGCTACTGGGCTGTACAGCTGATACAAGTCTCTATGTGATAGCTAATAGCATTGTCCTGGTGACAACCATGAGAGAAACATGAGCATAAACAACAATAAGACAACATATTTGTCAAAAATTCACATATCAGGCAGACATTTTTTATAATTTTTTGGCAGACGGCAACAGACTACATTTTTTTTTTGTGCAAAAATCTGAGTTGTATAAGGGGAGAGTTGTAACATGATGAACTTACAGAAAAACAGAGCGGGGGGGGGGATACCTGCAGTGTTTGTTCCTTCCACTAAAGAGACCCTACCCACGATGCTCACCCTTACACATCAGGGAGTCATATTTGAGATGATAATTTTCATTGGCCAAATTGTAAGCAACCTCAAGAACCCTTAACTGCCATTTAGGGAGACATGTATAATCAGGGTTTCACCCTTTTCTGGCGTATAATAAGCCGGCTATGATGTCTAATGCACCTAACGAATGTGCATTTTTCGTAAGACTCAACACTTTTTAATGTGCCTAACATGAGGAGGCATTCTGGAGGCGTGTCGCACCACACTCATAATATTAGACAGATGTATGAATGTGGTTCAGCAAAACTAACTAAGTGCATTACTGCTCGAACAGGCAGACCTATTTCAATGTGGTGAGCCTGAGGAGTCGAAGTGGAGCTAGATTTGCTGTTAGGGCAAAAAAAATGTCCCTTTTTTCTCAACTTACACCAGTACCAGTACAATAATAAAAAGTAATTTCTGATAATTATCAAATTAAATTATTTAAATTGAATAAAAAATGTTATCATATAAAAATAATATAAAAAAATATAATATCCCAAAAAAACATTAACCCACTAATGTTGTTGTTCAGATTTTAAAATTTTAAATTTTTACTACATTAAATTTGAAATTTATTTTTGCTGCTCTCACGCTTTATTCTACATACAGCAAGAGCCAGCACACCACATGTCTTTTTGGGAACTGTGGTCCACCAAGCAAGATCAGTACCATAGTTTCTATTGACTGACATGCTATTCTAATGACTTTTCCAGCCTATCTATAGCCTTTATACATGTTAGACGCATTACGCCTAAGTTCCACAAGGCGCCTAATACATAGGCAAGGCGCGTCAAACTTTAGATCTCATTTATGATCACACAAAAACCACTTTCATACATTCAGGCACATTATACACTTAAAATGAGACTCGTCAATTCCCCTCGAAGCGCGTTCCTTCATACATGTCTTAATTTTAACAGATTTAATTTAAAGCAGATGAAAATGTTAAACAAACAAATTAGCAAATATTTATATAAAACTCTGCCATATCTAAAACTAAGGCTGTCTCCACTGCACACATTTCAAGTCCTTTTCTCAGCATTTTTCGTTTTCTAAAACTGCTGAAACAACGACTGAAAACAGATCCCATAGACTTTAATAGTAAAAACATTTTGTAGTCTCCACAGAACATTTTTTTTCTGCCCGTTTTTGCTCCTGGTCTTTTTTTGGAACTTTTTTGCAAAAAACGACAAAGCAAGGCAGAAAATTTACTATTGAAGTCTATTTAAACTGAAGGAATTTTTTGGCACTCCCACAGGTGTAGTTGATTCTAGAGGCCCACCAGTTGAGCATTTATGGGCCCTCCGTTGGAGTTTAGGAGCCCACCCCACAGCTATTGTAAATAATTGTATATGCCTTCCATACTCTTTCTCTTACCTTTTGCCTCTCTTTCTCCGCTTTTTTGCCTCTTCTGAAGATAAATATGCAGTCAAAAACAACTTCAGATCTCCTATGCTCAATGGCCCACCGGGGGTGTCTCCTATTGCCTTTTGGGCCTGTCCGAGCCGTCCAAGTATCCAGCACTGACATGATTGTACTGTACAGTGAGTTCAGCCTCCACACTGAACCCTCATGCTGTGATTTCCCTCTTTCCCTAAGGCTGCTCTTTTCACACCAGTATCTCCAGTATATGTGACCTCCCTACTAAACCACAGAGAGCTCAAAATAGGCAGAATGTACAGATATACTCCCACAAACATCAAGCTACAGCCGTGCCTGCAGTGTGCAGAGCAGATATATCCTTCATGTGACTACATGAATTCCTGTTTAATAATAATACCATATATGATACAGCAGCTTGTACTATACTACTGTATCTTATGTGAGGTGAGTGTGACCTCATCATGTGTGATCTGAGGTGATCATTGTGCATTGTACTTCCCTGAGGCTGTATACATGTTTCCTTGACTTCTTTTGGTGAGTGAAAGAGGAAGAGAGGAAGAAGACAGGAAGTTATATCTAATCCTAAACCCCACCCTCTCACAGTAAACTCCTACCTATCCACATACCCCTCCCTCTCTTATCATAACCACCTCTACTAATATCTATGAAACTATACAGACAGGAGCTAAAGGACTATGTAGGGCCCTATCAAAGACATGTCCCCTTTTGCTCAAAGCTCCTTACAGTAAAAATATTATGCATACACCGAATCCATCCACTTAAATACCTACAGTTATATAGCCAGAAACTCCCAGGCTGTAACGGAGCTCTAGGTTCTCCTCTCCCAAAGTCATGGCCCCCTTCACTTAGGGCTTTGGGGGGTTCTCAAAGAGTGGAAAACACAGAGGGAAAGGAATAAGAACCTTATTGCATAATAGCATTTTTAAAACTCCACTGGTCCTCTAGGTTTTGATAGGCGGCTCTGTGTACAGCTGATATTCCATTTTACATGGTTACAGGGAACTGAGACTGCAGAAGACTTATTAGCCTGGGTTCACACACTGTTTTCTGACACTTATTTTGTTACACTACGTTAAAGCCAAAAACAGCAGTGGAACCTAAACAGAGGAAAAAGTATAATGCAAAGACTTGTACTTCTCCTGGTTTTAGTTTAGAAATACTGCCGCAAAATAAGCGTCAGAAAATATTGTGTTTACCCAGCCTTAGCATATAGATGGCAGATTGTTATAAACCAGCTTATATCTGCTGACTGATTAGCAAGGCAAGCCTGAGACTTGGAAATTGCTTGCAGCTTGCAAGTTCTTATTAGATTTCTGACATGGCGACAAGGAAAAAAAAATAAAAATATTCCTACCTTATGGAATTGTTTAAGCAATTCCCTAACGTATTTTAGCTCTGAAAATATACTATTTGCATAATTCATACTATGATTTAACAGTTTTATCAAGATGATAGTGATGCTGTTTTAAGTGTAGAGTTTATTAGATTATACATTAAACTATGCCATGCATAAGGCCGTAAAATATTGTCTATGCTGCTTAAGCTATGTTTTACCCAAATGGTTACTTATCTTGACATAATTTGAGCTATTTTCCATTCATTATGAATTATTACTTCCAGCATACATTAAGGCTGTAGCACCAGTCAAATACAAGCACAGCTATAGCTCTGTGAATCTTGCCCTCCAGCTTCTCTCAATAAGATGCCACTATGGGACTCGTTCCATTACCCAGTTTAATCATCCTTTAACGCTGGTTATTTGCTTAGAGGCAAAAAGTCCTGGCAGAATGAACAGAGCAAAAAAATTGCATATGAAAAGCTTATCGTCTAGCAGTAATATATTTTTCCTAAAATATATAAAGGAGAAAATTGTGCAAACAACTGGAAGCAATAAAATAAACTCCTTGCATTAGATTTGATAAAGTATAGAACAAACATGCTATACACCTCTTCAGATGCTCACTGCAAGGTATTTGTTAACGTATGAGACACATCTCCAGGGGCTATCATTAGGACTAGCAAATAAGAGACAGAACGACCTCTGGTCACAGTCTATGAAGTAATTTTAGAGCTTAACGTTTGTCGTTTGTCACAAGAATGAAGTTGCCACCTACAGTTTGGTTTCCATAAGATAAAAATAATGGGATTTTTTTTTTTATCTGTACTGTGTACGTATCTATAACACATGTAATACTGACTGTACAATGCCAGAAATAGTAAGCTTCCAATTAAATCACTTTATCAATATAACTTTTCATTATAAACATGTAAAACATAGCATAAAACAAGCATAGTAGAACTAAGCTTGTTATTGCACAAGAATTAATTGTCCTCGGGTGCAATGTACCTCAATATTGCAACCAATAGTTTTGAAAAACAGGGCTGGATATTATGGTGGGCAAAAGGGTTTTCTGCTCAGAAGCCTCTACCACCTCCCAGATCTCTTGAGTGCTTTCAAGTCACTACCAACAAAGAAACTTGTAAGTCAGAACAGTTTATTTTTTCAGAGGAGTATCTTTAAGGGCATGTTCCCACGGCAGTGGACTAACCGGCCGGTATTTGTCCGGTTTTGCGTCCGTCTCCACGGCCGCGGGGGGGGGGACGGCTTTTCTCCGCGATGAGCGGAGAACAGCCCTCCCCCCTCCCATTGAGATGTTCATATTCCGTCTGGAAACCAGACGGAAGAATGAACGTGTTCAATGTTTTGCCGCTGGACAGCCGGCGGAAAACCCGTGCAGTGGGGACTGCTGCACGGGTTTTCCATAGAGCACAATTGTGCTAATTTTCGGCCGGTTTTTCAGGCGGTCTGAAAAACCGCAAACCGTCTGAAAAACGGGCTGAAAACCCGTGCCGTGGGGACATGCCCTAAGGGCCACATCTATGAAACTGTTTAGGCCTAAAACTCACTCTTTTGCCCATAGTAACCTATGGGCAAAAAAGCGAGTTTTAGACCTAAACAGGTTCATACATGTGGCCCTAAGTTCTTAGCTCAAAATTTGTAATGGGTCCCCCCCCTACAAAGTACCATTGCAATACCATAGTTTTTGTATGTGGCAGTGGGGCCTTTGGACCCCCTGAGCCATCAAGGCCTGGCCTCATTGTTACCTCTGTATCCATTATATCTATGCCACAAGTTTTTTCATTTTTTATCTTTGTTGGCCGTGCATGACCTGATACTGGGATAAGGGGAATCCTACCAACATTTTTTGCCAAAAGTAATCACATTGCATAAACAAATAGTTCAATGACATATTAAAGATTTTTTTTTTTATCTTGTGATAAATATTATATATATATATATATATATATATATATATATATATATATATATATATATATATATATATATATATATATATATATATATAAAAACTAGAAAAATTCCGCAGCACTCTTCAGGTAAGGTGAAAAAATAAAACAATTTAGTCCCACATGTCACAGAGCGACGTTTCGGTTCTCTCTCAGAACCGTTTTCAAGTGCATGAATAACAAAATGTCAAACTTTAAATATACACATCAATGAACCATATCAATTACAATAATTAGTGATAAAAGTGAATTACAACACATGATTACATCATAATAAAGTGTAATAATAAGAGGCAATATTGTGGACATCACAACGATGCCAAGAAACATATAGTGTGTAATACAGTGTAAATAAAATATGGGAAAATACGAAGCTTACCTACAATCAAGAAAAACAACACCAGCTGTAGTAATGCATGTCAAACTACAGCGTTCCCAACTTCCAAGTACGCAATACCGGAACTAGACTCACTCTGGTAACAACCAGGCGTCCGTAGCAACCTGCAAACAAGCAGGAACCCACGATGCTAGTAACTTCCGGCTAGCGCTAGGGATGCGTCCTTGGAGACAAAAGCTCACCATAACAGAACCGTCATCCGCGCATGTCAATCAAGCACAAAAGAGTGCAAAGTGGCCATTTTTGTCAAGGGAAAACATCTCTAATGCATAATATACTAAGAAAGGTAAAGTATGGCGAGGATGGTACCACCATGGGGGAAACCCCACCCAGTAAAGTAGCCTAACTGACGACGGGCGCAGCCAACACCAAAAGGTGAAAACGCACCCGGCATCGAAACCCACCAATACACAAACCAATCAAACGGTGACTCCACACCTTCATTCAGCATTGCATAGAGTGAAAATTGAAATTAGCAATTCAAATGTACCACTATATCATAGAAATAACACATTGCGACTGGAGTTAAGGAACAAAAATTAATTAATATACATTTTTTAGATTAGGTAAGCGACGTAGTTTCCTCAAAGTTTTCTTAAAATACGTGAAGACGTGATGATTCTAAAAAGCATGAAAAGACAGTTAGAAACATGCTTCAGAACACCAGAAGAGGCATCAAGAGCAAAACGGTATACACTCTTGAAATCCCAGATGATATCTATATTCGACATTTAATCCAAACGGTTTAAAGCTTGGTTTTTATAAATCCACCCCAATTTCCCTTTTTTAAGTGGGAATATGGCGACCCCCCCCCTCGTTTTAGGGGGGGATATAATCCACTGCCATACTTTTAAGGTCCCATTCTTAGGTTAACTTCTGAAAAAATTGTTTAGATAAGGTAAATCAAACCCTCTTTTTCGAATAGAATATTATGGTTGTTTAACCCTTTTTTTCAGTAAGGTGGTCTCACCCCCTTTTAAAAAAAGGTGGCAAGGGCACCAAAGGATATAAAAAATACCCAGTCAGAAGAGAGTTAAATGAATTAATCCTAAAAAATTGTCCCCTGCCAGGTGTGTAAACTGGTCCCCCTTTAAACCTGATTTTAAATTGAACAGCACAAAAAAACGGGAAAAGCCAAAAAGAGGACTGCCCGAAATGTTGTCTAGATTTTAAGTTGGAACAATGTTTTTGACTAATCTGTCCTTTAAATTGATGATCTTCTAAAGGACATAAGGGCTAGATGAAATTCCACAAATCTTTAAAAAACTATTACGCAAAAATAAACCCTGTTTTCCCAAGAATAGCAGAAATTTTTTGGATCAAAAAATTAAATGTAAAACAAAAGGAATTAGGGGGTGAAACTTTTTTAGTTTGATGCGAGCTTTTTCAGGGTCATATTTTTGACAGGGGGAAATGTTTTGAATTAATATTAGAGGGTACCCTCGTTCTAAAAAAAACGTTTAGACATATTTTCCCCCCGTATGAGGGCCCAAAAATCCCCATATTAAAAATACGTCTGGCTCGTAATAATTGAATTTTAATGGCAGGATTACGCATATAATAGGGGGTACTAGAGAAAAGCAATAAAGTTTCTTATGTGTCTTTTAGTTGTCAGATTCACCTATTTCCAAAACATGTTTCCGTTGTATCCAAAAAAACAACGTTGATGAAAAATGAAAATAAAATTTAATATTTGGGTTTTTTTTTTTTTTTTTTTTAAAAATTTAGAAAAAAATGAAAATAAAAAATTCTGTTCAGTTGCCCGCCCGATGACAAAAATGTCGTCTTGTATCTCCCCCATTGAGAACCTTCTCAAAATGGGGGGCACATAGATATGCTGTTCCCCCACTCGCCATATAAATATTTGCATAAGTTGGGGCGACATTGTGCCCCTGGCGTTCCGCATCTGTAAATAAAACTCCCCTGTAAATTTAAAGTAGTTACATGTCAAAAAAAGATGAACAAGTTAAAAGAAAATCTTTCCCGGTTGAAAAACTAGCCTTTTCCCAAGGGATGTTTTATGCAGAGATACCCGCCTCATGATTAATAGAGGTGTACAGGCTACCCACGAAGGGAAAAAAATTACGTTATTGGGGGATTAATCTCATTTTTTGAGTAAAAAAAACATTAGTGTTCAAAGTATGAGGTTGACCCAAAAATGCAAAATAATCAAGACTCTATCCAGAATTTAGAAACTTGCTGAACAAGGATCCCTGTCCCGATATTTGCCTTCCTGGTGGATTTATTAATGATTTGTGAATTTAGGAAAAAATATGAATAGGGGTGATGGGTGTTCTACCACCCCAAAAAAACCTTCAAAGCACGATCAAAAGAGGCCATTCCTAAAAGCTTCCCGGACAAATCTTAAAGGCTACGAAAAAACCCCTTTTAGGATCCCTGTCTAGTTTACAGTACACTTGAATATCATTAACTGACGCTGTGTTCCTGTAAATACTGTGTTGTATTAAAAATCAAGTAGCCCCCCTTTATCGGGAGTCTAATTTTTATGGATGAATTCTCAGATAATTCCTTCAAAGGGTTTTATTTCGTTGAGGTATATAGGATGTTGTAAAATATCTCCTAATCCACT